>VZRL01006882.1:59304-71039 GCA_013397895.1 Origma solitaria | reverse complement strand
CCAGCTGCTGGCTTCCTCCTGCAGGCCCTGGCAGCCGCCAGCGATGCCCTGTCCCCTCTGTGGCCTGGTGACATCCCTGATGTCCCCACCAAGGACGCCCTGGCACCCTCCTGGATCTCCTCCATGCTAGCCCAACCCTTGGTGGCCTTCGGCTTCCACCGCCTCAGCGGGGACAGGGCCACGGCCAACCTGCTGCAGGCCACGGTGACCCTGGTTGCCCCGGTGGCCGCGGGGCTGCCGGCCGAGGGCCGGGCGCTGGCCGGGCACGCGGTCACCGTGCTGACAGCCGGCTCGGTGCTGGCGCTGGCCGCGCTCACCGGGAACGGCCACGGGGTGCTGGCCGCGGCACTGGTGGCCGCTGGGGATGTGGTGGTACCCTGGGGTGTCCCCTGGGTGAGGGTAGCAGCCAGCCTGGCGCTGCTGAGGGCGCTGCAGGAGCAGAAGCTGGGGCTGGAGTGACCAGCACAACCAGTATGGCCTTGGTATGGTGGCACTGGTGGCATTGGTGCGGGGTCTGTCACAGCACCCTGAGGGTCCCGGCTGTGTTTGGGATGTGTAACCGCAGAAACCTCACCAAGAACTTATGGGACCCTTCTGTTTGGGTGAAGAAGCTGTGGAGACCATGGTGCTCACCAGCTCTCCTGCTTGGAAACCCAGTACCCTTCCCCTCCTCATCTTAACAGTAAGGATTCCAATCAGCAGATGACAGCCAGTGATTGTTTTAGGATAAGAATGTGGATGATGTTATTAAGTATTAAACCCAGTCGATGTAAAGGTTAAATTTAAAAGCGGGCATAGCGTGCATAGTGTGTAAAAGAGTTTAATGTAACAATGATTTAGCAGGAAAGGTGTATAAAAGAGGTGAGTTTTTGTGAAGTGGAACACATTTTTGGAGGAGTTTTCCCTCATGTTCCCGGTGCCTGAATAAAGTGTCTGCTTATTCACAGCGAATTGGTGTTGAATAAGTTTCTTTCCTCCCGTTTGGTGACAATGTCAGCAACTGTGCTGAAGCGCTCCTTCCCAGGAGCTGCCCTGGGTACTCTCACTATTAATTAGCGACAGTGCAGTCACTCCTAATGAACTCCCGCCCCACCCTGCGCTCCCGTTCGGATCCGTGCGATGGCAGGGCCGCCCGGGGGACTCGGCAGCAGGAAAGAACGGAGCGCTGGGGTTTTACCGTGAGGCGGCTGCCGCTTTCCCGCGCAGCGTCTCGACCCGGCCCGGGCCGCCGGCGGGACTCGGCACCGGGAAAGCACCGAGCGCTGGGGATTTACCGTGAGGTGGCCGCCGCTTTCCCGCGCAGCGTCTCGACCCGGCCCGGGCCGCCGGCGGGACTCGGCACCGGGAAAGCACCGAGCGCTGGGGATTTACCGTGAGGGGGCCGCCGCTTTCCCGTGCAGCGCCTGGAACCGGCCCGGGCCGCCCTCACGGAGCCGAGCCGAGCTCAGCCGAAGCGCGCGAGGGGCACCGAGCGCCGCCGGACCGAGCCGATTTCAGCCGAATCTAGCCGAGTTCGGCCGAATCCAGACGATTTCAGCCGAACCCGGAGCCGATTTCAGCCTAACCTAGACGAACCTGGACGAGTTTGGCCGAACCCAGCCGAGTTTATCCGAACCTAGACGAACCTTGCCGAATTTAGGCCTGCTCAGTCGAACCCAGCCGAGCTCAGCCGAACCTACGCGAGTTTAGCCGAACCGAGCCGAGTCCAGCCGAACCCACGCGAGTTCAGCCGAACCGAGCCGAATTCAGCCGAACCCAGCCGAGTTTAGCCGAACCCAGCCGAGCTTAGCCGAACCTAGCCGAGTTCAGCCGAACCCAGCCGAGCTCACCCCTACCGAACCGTGTTCAGCCGAACCGAGCCGAGCCCGGACGAGCTGAGATGAACTCGGCCCAGCTCAGACGAACCGAAGGGAGTTCAGACGAACCCAGCCGAACCTAGACGAGCTCAAGTTCAGCTGAATTTGTATTCCCTGACGCGTAAAGTGTCAAGGACTCCGATGAATTCCAACACACGAGCAAGAACAGCAGCAAAAGCTCCACATGAATTTAATTTACCACCTCGGAACCGGCCACAATCACAAAAGGCAAAGACACTGACAGGAGATTGGCAATATTATTTATTTTCTTCCCAAACTTCTTGGTGGCTTTCTTCAGAAAAACACTCATGACACTTTGAACATGTTCCACAGCATTCCCGAACTCCAAGACCGCGGGGATCGAGCAGTGATTCCAACCCATTCCTGTGGCAAGCGCTCCTTCCCGGGAGCTGCCCTGGGTCCTCTCACGGCCATTAATTAGCGCCAGTGCAGCCACTGCTTAATGAACTCCTCCCGAGTGTGTGGGAAACGCTGCTCCCAGCTCCTGCAGCCCCACCTCTCACCTCATCGGAAAGACAAGCTGCATCCTCCTGGGTGCCTGGGGCAGGAGAATGGCAAAGGCAGCTCCGATGGCTGTCATTTTCTGACCATTTTGTTTTCATGCAATTCCCAGGGCGGGAGGCGCCGGGAGCGACGAGCCCGTTCCGGCACGGGGCGGTGCCGGCGGGTCCTCGTTGGGGCGTGGCCGGGACAGAGCTGCCCTCACCGCTGCCTGCCGCTCTCCGCCGCTGCTTGCCTCTGCCTGCTGCTGCCCGCCCTCCTCCCACCCGCGCAGCCGATTAGACGCCTTTCTGAAGGGAGGAGTCCTTCTACGTCGCGATTTTTTATACACAAAAGCGCATGCGCATGATGCCGCCACCTTTTGAAGGTCAAATTAGAGCGTGCCGAGGCGCCATCTTTGGTGTGGCAACCGTGACTCCCGCCCGGCCCCGCCATCTTGGGTGCTGGTAGAAGCCATTTCCGGCTGAGCGACCATCTCTTATGTAGTGCGGCAAAAAGGTCGCCTTTCCTTAGAAAGGCGTCTGTTCCTGTGCCCGAACCCAACCCCGACTCTGATGCCGACTCTGCTCTTACACCACACCGCAAAGAGCCGCGCGAGGTCACGCTGCAAGCGCGGGGTCGGAGTGGAGGTTGGGGTCGGGTTCAGGCAGTCGGGAGGACACCTGAGGGGAGAGGTCCTGCCGAGGCGCCGTTTTGTGCTTCCTCAAAGCGCATGCGCACTCATCCGCCATCTTGGGAAGGGCAGCGCGCCCGGGCCGCCATCTTGAGTGTGGCATTGGTCAGCAGGCGGCAGCATTGCGGTAACGCCCAGCCACTATCTCAGGCTCTGTTACACTGAGACAGAAAAAAAAAATCCTCTAAATGCTCAGTGCTATTTCTATTCCCTTCATAGAGGCCGTATTTTCTTCCATTTTCCAGCCCTTTATTGTTTAGTTTATATATAAAGTTATATGTGCATTTTTAAATGCTATATATCTATATTTAGAGTTTCTTACACTCCAAGATCTTGTGTATAATACAGTAGATAAGGGGCTGTATTTTGAAATTAATTTTTAAAATAATTTATATATATATAAAGATAATGAAAGCTACAATTTTTTATCTTTTTTGTACAAACACACCCTCTAAACTTCCAAGCATTTTTGGCCTGTAAATTCTCTTGCTTTAGTAATGCAATTTATGTATATACTCCCCCCCTGCAAAAGGGGCCTCTATATAATTTCTTATATTCTATATTTCTTATATTAATATATTTTTATATTCTTATATAATTTCTTATCTTCTCTATACAATTTCTTACATATAAAATCTTGTATATAATAGATACATTTTTATTTGAAAATCAATTTATATACAAATTAGTATTTCTTCTGCATATGCAAAAATGAGAAACATCACTGTTTTTTAATATATAAATCAGCATGAGCAAAAATTCTGTATTCATTTCAGGTCTGATGATGTCCACAGTTACACAAGCATGGTGTGACTAACAACATTACTATCTATATTTAATCTATTTAATCCAGCAAATTACCACACTGTACTGTTGCTAAAATAGAATTTTAATGTATCCAGTTTCTAGAGAGTGTATATAGTACAAAAAAGAATATTTGCAAAGGTCCAGTTTCACTTCTAATTTATTCCAAATCGTTGTCTCAGCTGCATGTATTTTAATATTTTGAAGTACTGATGTAAAAGTATGCATTTATTTGGTATTTGCAGCTGATTTGCTTGAATAAAACATAGAAAACTTTCTGAGGAATGACAAGTAAAAAGAATTTTTTCAGCTGTATTATTTTCGTATGACTGCTGTATATGATAATGTATGGTCTAAGCGATTACAGAAAAATTAATCTGTATTTACAGGGATGTGTTTTTCCATTGAATGGTTTTTGGATAGTTTTTAACCACAAAACATCACACAATTTCAAAAAGCAACGGACTGAAGATAGGAGTCCGCTGCCTCTAAAAATGCAGCACATATAAACAACGAGAGTCAACGCGACGGTTTCTTCTAAAATACCAAAGCAAAAATCTCCACTGAGGTATTTCTAAATATTTTTGTAAGCAGAATGCTGAGCCACGCTAGACAGAGTTAACCAGACTCCAAAATAACTCTTTTTAAAAAAGAAACCATTTCAAACTGTAATTACACATTATTCTTTATATGCTCACTGTTAAAAAAAGGCAAATGAAACAAAACCAAAATCAGAACAAACAAAAACCACCCAAACCCTAATCTTATGTAATAAAGTTTGCTTTAGTCCAAAATGCTTTGCTTTAGTCCAAAAATAAGTCTTTATTGTAGACTGCACAGATGCAAAAATATACATTAATAACTACAAGGCATTTTAGGATAGAAAAGTGTGTTTGGAAAGGCAAATATATCCCATTTTATACTTTTCTCCGTAAAAACATTGGAGAGAAACTGTGTTACAGTCAACAAAATAACATTATTAAACCCAACTTTGCTCTTTAAGATGATCTTCAGTTAAAAAACTGAAACAGAATCTTACAGAAATGTATTTAATATTTTATCCTCATTTTCCCTTCCCAGAATGCCTCCAGATTGACACAGCTTAGGAAAGCAATGAGAAGTTTTTATGCTTCGTTCTCACATAAAATATGCAACGATTTTTGGTTTTTGCCATCTCAGTCTTTGTACAAAGGATGTTAAAACCTCCCTTCCCCTTCAGCAACTCTGGTGATTATCCTCCCCCTAAGAACAATCTGAATATTAGTAATAATTAGAACAGGCAAAGCAGACAAATATTCCTGTTTTAAGGAATATTTAAAATATTCCTTAAAAAGGAATAGCTGGAGTGGACAGCCCTGAGATCATGGGCTACCACATTTGGGTTTGCAGTTTTGGAAAATTTAAGGATTTAAATATGGAGAATTTAAGGATTTAAATATGGAGAATTTAAGGATTTAAATATGGAGAATTTAAGGATTAAAGGACTCTGCCTCATTACAGTATCTTGTAAACTGTTTCACTGTAAAACTGAAACACCAGAGGGCAATTTCCATCTCTCCTAAAAAGCAAAGAGAGAAGAATTCTTTGGAGAATTCTCACATTCTTTGGAGAATTCTTCCCCAAAGAATGTGAGGGAATCTAAGGGATGGCAGCAGCATCAGCAGAGTTCTGTCACCGAAACTGCAGGAAAAACAAAACCCCTCCAACAGCATTTTTAATGTTAGAGGGTCAAGGCATTACTTTATTTTCTGTGCCACAGAAATCATCTCATCACACACAGCCCAGGTGTGCAGAGAGAATAATTCCATATGAAGCCATTCATATGGCTTTTATGAGATTTTTCAGATATTTTACACCATCAAAACTCATAGAAATGTATTGGGTCAGTGTTCATTGGTTCTAATTGCATAGTTTCTAGCATTTGGTTTCCTATTGGACAGGATTTCTTCACCTCTGATGCTAATTAGGTCTTCTAATGATGCCTTAAGGATTTTTAGGTTCTATTTTTCACGGATCTGTAGTTTTGGTGTGTAGCTCTGGGCTCCAGATAAAGTGCTAAAAACCTCTGTTCTCAGCATTTTAGACAAAACAATTCATCTCTATTGGAAAATCTAAGAACATTTCGTTGCCTCAGAGCCCCAAAATATGTAAAAAACCAGTGAATTGTGAGAGAAAGCTTGGGGTAGTTGAGAGCCTGATATGATAATACACAGAATTTATAAAATGTGAAGAACTTGTGATTCACTGTCCATTTTGGGTCTAGCCTCTCAAGTAGGCTCTGCCCTAAATGCACCTAAAGTCCTTGAATAAATTAATTTTTTTATTCTCCTAACTTTGTCCAGCCCTCTGTTTTAGGAAGCCCTGTTTTAGGCATCACTTTCTTATCTTTCTTTTCTTAGATTATGTGTCTCTGACCATGCCAGGGGTGAGATTTGGAGTCGATGGTCTGTTGATGACCACTGATGGCTGCTCCTTTTTGTGTGTTTTCTGTGCTCTGTTTCGATATTAAACTCCTCAGGCCTCACCTAGAGGAACAAAGCCTTGGAAAGAAATTTCAGTTCCCTTCCTCTACAAAGTCCTCTTCGGTTCCCTCTTTTGCAAAGGCGAACAAAACCTGAATAAAGTCATACAAAAATGTTTAAACTCTTATGTTTTCTAACAGTTGCACCAAAGTGTCTCGGGGTTCAAGTTCCCTTCAACTCCCAATTCCCAGCAGCAGCAGGAGCCATCTTCCTGTATTTGTGGATGAAAGCATCTGTCTTCCCAAGGCTGACCCCATAGACACCATCTGGCACCAGAGACCCCAAAATTCTGTTGCTGAGGAAGGATTTTTCAACCCCATTGGCCGAGGAGGAAGAATTCCCATCGACGCTCGGGGTTTTTTTGGGGTCGCCATCAGCAGAGTCACTCCCAGCACTGTCGGTCAGACCATCCACGAATTTATGGAAATCTTGGCTCAGCAGCAACACGAGAGTCCCTCCGACACGAAGCACTCTGGGAAAATAAAGGTGAGGTGTTGATCCTGCCTGGCATCCCTTTGTCAGGAAAATTGGAGGTTTATGTCCGAAAAGGAGAGAGAGGAGTCCTGTGATTTTATTTGAATAAAGGGAGAGGTCATGGGAGTTTCCCATGGGGTCTCTCAAATTGTTTGAGGATGCAGCCACTTTTAATCCTAATTTTCTAGCTGCATTTCCCTCTCTCTTTCCCCATTGGCTGAGGTACCCGAGAGGTACAGAATTCCCAAATTTCCTAATAAAGATCCCATAATAATGTGCACCCCCGCCCTCTTCTTTGAGTCTCTGTTCTTTTAGTTAAATCCATGGATTTAGCACAGTCCTGGGTGAGTCAATCAGTGGAATTCTTATGGAATTTATGGTTCCTTCCCATTTTTTTTTGATCTCTCAGTTTTATCTTGTTTTATCTATGAGCAGAGCCATTCCCTCCTCATTCCTTTCTCCTTTGCCTGTGCAGAACACAACAGATGCCATTCAATAAAACACCTGAGCATGGCTCAACTCAGTAAACTGCATCTCCAAAAGGAATTTAAATTCCAGACCTTCTTCCCTCTTCCTGAATGGGAGAACTGTCCTGACTCCCAAACATTTCTTCCCTTTCTGTTTGGTTAGCAGGGAAGATAAGATTCATTTCTTACCCCCTTAGGATTCTTTCAAGGATTGAGGGCACCATCAAGCCTAGGGGTTTTTGGAGATTGCAAAGGGATTCTCAGATTTGTAGAGTAATTCTGAAATTTCCTTTTTGGAAGGAAAGGAGTCAAAGTCGAAATACCAAAAAATCGAAGTTGCAAGCTTGGTTGAAACCTCTCTAGAACATATTTTGTAAACTGAACTCCAGCCTCATTTAAGAAAGAATTCTTTAAAATAGAGACACATGACTTCACTTATTAAGTTTCTTCTTGAGAAATTCTAAACAAATATGCACATTTGCAAATATGCTAATTCGATTTCAAAGTCGAAGTATCAAAAAATCAAAGTCGCAACCTCGGTTGAAACCTTCTCTCTAGAACATATTTTGTAAACTGAACTCCAGCCTCATTTAAGAAAGAATTCTTTAAAATAGAGAAACATTACTTCATTTATTAAGTTTCTTCTTGAGAAATTCTGAACAAATATGCTCATTTGCAAAGTCTATAAAATTGTTTATGAATTATACGAACTGTGCATCTCAGCGTGTCCCACCTTTGAAGGACTATGCACCTAAAATCCTATTTCAAATACCAAAATAAAATCCTTTTTACCCCTTTAACCATGCCTGCCTCATAATTTAGAATTCAGACCACCTGAAAGGCAACATTAGAAGCAGCCCATTATTAGCTTGGCTCAACTTTGCCACAAAATGAGACAGTGAGAGATGAAACAACGCACCTAAAATCAGCAAGGAAAATGCATTCCACCGTTTTCTAGTCTGAGATCCTTCCTGTCAAGGCAGCCTGGTGAAAGCTTGGCCATGACCTCAAAAAGGAATGATTTTATACAAGCAGGCCTCAACTGAGGAAGGATTACAGCTTTATTTGCCTGGCCATGCTTTAACTTTGTCTCCTCTTTCTCCTTTCTGCCCCGTAAAGAAAACTTTTGAGTGGGAATTGGGAGAAATAATGGGCAAAACAAGTATTAAGCTGTGTTTTTGAAGTGGAATGATGAAGTGTTTGTGTTGCAGTGAAGGGCCAAGGGGTGGATTTTGTGGAATTCATCTTTTTGTCTTGTGTTGTGATGTTTCTTGAGGATTGGATATGGGGAATTTTTTTTTGTTCTTTTCTTTCTGTTTATTTTAGCTGTTCTATTGGTTTTTTTGTTGTTGTAAGGGAAAATTTTATGTTGAATGCAGATTTTAATGATTTCTATTTTATCATCATGCCTTATAAAGAGTATTTGTGACTCTGCACTGCCATTGGCACTCACAAGACACAACACAAAAATCTCTGAGGGACAAATAAAGGCCTCAGACTTCCACAGAGGGTCAGAATACTGAGCTGGAGAGCAAATAAAGTAAATTTGCTCTGGAATAAAGCAAAACTGAAGCTGACTGAATGCTCAGATCTTCCATCAAACCCCAAGTGTGGCAAAGGCTTCACGTACCTCTCCATTTCCTGGAGAATATCTGGCAGGAGTCGGGCGTCATTCGTCATCTTGAACTTCTTCCCAAATGGAATATCCGAAATAACGCTGTCAAAGCTCTCTGAAGGCAATGGCAATGCTGCAGAACAAAGGCAGGTTTTTATCTTTGACTAAAAAATGCAGAGCAGCTGTGCCCCCACTCCCCTCCCAACACTGTCTGCTCTTTTTGGGTTATTCACAGATTCACAGCTCCTCACAAACACCACGACGGAGCCACACCATCCCTCTGCGGAATGGGAAGACACAAATGTGGTTTAGTTTGAAGATTCCCTGCCCTGATGATGTTTGCTCCTACAGCAAGACTCTCCAGTAGGACACGTTCCAAATGAACTTCTGCTTCTCAGCACACAGCACATCCTAAACACTAAAATAATTTAGCAAAATACAAAAGAAGAGCTGAGTTTGTGAGCACTTAGCTCAGACGTGTGATGGCAAGGAACCACATCAAATTCCTCTCCATCCTCCTTTTCTCCACCCCAAGAATCACTTGGATTCTGTCAGAGCTGGAGTTTTTTAAATGTTTCCTTAGAGTTTCTGCATCCCAGAGCAGTCAGGTCTCCTGACCACGATGCACTACCACACCCTGTGATGATAAAGGTCAGTCTGAGATCCTTCCTGGGACCCTCTGGGTCCTCCATCCCTCACCTCAGGGTGCTCCAAACTGAGTGGACAAGGCCCTGAGCAATCTGACACAGCTCTGGAGTTAGCCCCACTCTCAGCAGACAATCTCCAACAGTCCCTTCTCACCTAAACTCTGCTGGGAGTTTACTTTTCTAGAACTAGCTGGAGATGTTTCCTGGATCATTCTTGGATCCACACTCGCAGCACAACAATTGGGTAACAATTTTATCTGCAAACAAAAGGACATGTCACCTTCAGTGCTGCTCAAGACATGCAGAAATAACAGCTCCTGACCAGGGATGGAGACACCAAAACCTGAGCACCTTTCTTTATCCGAGAAACCAAACTCAAACACAGCTTTTGAGTAAGAAACAAACCTACATTCTTATAAGAATGAAGAGTATTTCTTACCATTCCATTCTTACAATTCTTACAATTTCTTACCACTTATTAAGAAATAAATACTGCAAGGTAAAAAAAATATGAACACTTCATCACTATGCACAGGGAAAACCAGCCAGCTTGCCTGCCATGAATTTAATATATTTCATATATATTTAACCTCAGGCTTTGAGGTCCAGAATAAGGTCACGAAATTATTTCCTTCTCTACAGACTAACTTGTGAATTAAAACCAAAGAGATTCCCTTTTACAGGAGAAAGGCATGGTCATTCAAAATACTTCAAAACATGAACAATTCACCTGAGCTTAGTGAGCCCTCACCATTACTCACCTGGAAAATTAAGTTTCAGACTGCATTTTATTTGGATTTGTCCTGGCTGTGCTCCAGTAAGATACAAAGAAATCTCACATGGTCCATACTCTTTGTGGTATTTTTTAATATTTTAATATTTACCATTAAGAGAGACAACCACTGTCCATGCTGGAAAATTCCCATTTTTATTGTCTTCTGCTGATTTCATTCTTACCAAAGTTCCCAGGCACAGGCAGCAGGGAGGAAGAACAAATAATTATCCCTTCATGAGCACTACAGAGTCACCACTCAGCTATTTGCTGGGAGTTAGTTCTACAACACAACACCTCAAGAGAACCTAAATTACCTGTACAATCCCAAAAACACAAAAAAAAATCATTTAGAAATCCTCCAGACATACCTTTCACAGAAGCTTTGAGCAACTCAATCTTATCCATTAAGCCTGCAGCTCTAATATTGCCATCTGCACCCTCTAATTGGGAATCACTGATATCAGCACCCCAGTAAGAGGCTTCCTGTTCAAAGAGTAAGAGAAAATTTTGTTAACACCCAGGCTATTTATTTTATAAACCCTTTCCAGAATTGCCTCGTTGCAAAATAACCTTCTTTTCTGGAACACCTCTGAGATATGAGAGCAACTCACAAGCCAGAGGATGGAGGAATGGAGAAGTTTGTGCTGTCTTCACTCCTTTAGTGTTCTGGTCGGCTCAAGACTCTTGAAACTACAGAAATATCAAAGTTATATCTAATGCTGACAACTGACTGTCCCACCAGAGTGACTCCTCCAATCCCAGGAAGATTTACAAGTCCATGCTTGCCTCACACAAACCCTGCAGTGTGAATCTGCACCAGCCTGACCACATTCATTTGGAGGAAATGTTTGTACTAAAACACTTTTAGCAATTGCCTAGAAGGATTGGTTTGATTTCACTTTCCAGCAATGGATTTTGGCCTGACTGGTATAGGCCAAAATATAGATATAAATATATATATATTTCTAGAAAAAAAACAGTATCTGCACCAGCCTGGGTACATTCATTTGGAGGAAATGTTTGTACTAAAACACTTTTAGCAATTGCCTAAAAGGATTGGTTTGGTTTCACTTTTCCAGCAATGGATTTTGGCCTGACTGGTATAGGCCAAAATATAGATATAAATATATATATATTTCTAGAAAAAAAACAGTATCTGCACCAGCCTGGGTACATTCATTTGGAGGAAATGTTTGTACTAAAACACTTTTAGCAATTGCCTAAAAGGATTGGTTTGGTTTCACTTTCCAGCAATGGATTTTGGCCTAACTGGTATAGGCCAAAATACATATATATATATTTCTAGAAAAAACCCAGTATCTGCACCTGCCTGGACACATTCATTTGGAGGAAATGTTTGTACTAAAACACTTTTAGCAA
>VZRL01006882.1:0-54119 GCA_013397895.1 Origma solitaria | reverse complement strand
CCCGCCGGAGCCCCGAGCGGGTGGCGGCTCTCATCCCCCGCCGGAGCCCAGAGCGGGTGGCGGCCCCTCAGCCCCGCCGGAGCCCCTCAGTCCCGCCGGAGCCCCTCAGTCCCGCCGGAGCCCCGAGCGGGTGGCGGCCCTCAGCCCCGCCGGAGCCCCGAGCGGGTGGCGGCCCCTCAGCCCCGCCGGAGCTCCGATCGGGTGGCGGCCCTCAACCCCGCCGGAGCCCCTCAGCCCCGCCGGAGCCCCGAGCGAGAGGCGGCACAGCCCAGGCCGCGATCCCCGCTGAGCCGAACCGGACCGCCCGGGTGGGCCCCGGCTCCCATCCCCGCTCACCTCCGTGGCTCCGAGCCGCGTCTGCACCTCCCGGGCGAGGAAAGGCTCCATCCCTCGGCCCGCAGTGCAGAAGAACCGCCCCGGCTCCGCCGACGACATGTTGAGGAGGCCGGGCCTGTGCGGCGGGGCCTCCTCAGGGGCGGCGCTCCGGCAGGCCCGCGCGCGGAGAACGGGATTTAAAAGCGCCTGATTTTTATATTGCTTCCTATGTTTTATTTTATTTAGCCTTCGGCTACCCTGTAATAAATAGCCTTGTGTTTGTTAATCAAATCTTATTTAAGCGAGGGAATAAATAGTTAAGACTGAGTCAGGAAACTTATGACTCTTGCCTAAGAAAGGCCTAGAGGAACTAATCTTGCCTAAAAAAAGCTAAGAATTGGACAAATCTTGCCTAAGCAAGATCAGGAGGAAGATCAGGAGGAATAGATGATTAAGTAATACTATAACCACCCATATTTGGTGGGGCAAAGTATGAGCCCCCTCCCCAAGTCACGTCGGAGGAAGACTACAGCCTTCAGCCTCACGACCACCAGAAGGCAGAAAAAGACCCCCTAGCAACAAGCCGCACAGACGCAGAGTACTGCAGGCGTGTACCAGGAAGAAGGGGATAAAACCAGAGATCTCCGGAGGGGAAATTGCTTGCCGTGGTGGAGCGGAGACTCCCCGGCAGCCCAGCGCTGTTTTGCTTGCTGCTGCTTGCTCAATAAACCAAATTATTTTAATTGGCTGAGTTTTTGTCAATCTATTTTAACTTTTAACTTATGACAACCCAATCCTTATGTGCTGTTTGTGCAGGACAAAGGCATTTTCAATAGTGAAGTGCCCAAGCTGTTTGTCACCGGACGGAAAATCACGGCACAAAAATCCAGTGTCCATAAAGGAGACAGAGTCCTAAAACTTTTTTCGAATAAAGGGAGAGAGCCCACTGGCGCACACGCCCAAGGGGTTTTCTCTCACGAGGTTTTGGGGACTCAGCCTCCTTTTATCCTAAATTCCCGGCTGCACGCTGCCCTATTGCTTTCCCCCTTGACTGAGGTACTAGGAAGGTAAAGCCTTCCCGCACTGCCTGTCACATACCCCGCCTTGAAACTATCATTTTCCCCCGAAGTTCAGAACCTCAGCCTTGTGCTGAGCCATTTTTCTGCTTCAGGAGTCAAACTGTTTAGGTTCTGTAACAAACCTGCGGCTTGAAGTGGGTAGAGACAATAAAACCCATTTCAAAGACATTAAATAAAACCCATTTCAAAGACATTAACAGCCATACCTTCACCCTTCGAATTGTTTGTAAAGACATTAGCACACATTTTTCTCTTATCACCAACTGCTCAGCAGGGCAGGCGCAAGCACTTGCAATTCTCTGTATTATTCTTTATTCTCTGTACAATCAGTTCTGTCTAGTGATGATTGTATATAAATAATATAGGTACAATCTACATAATACACACGATTGTTTTCATTGTAAATTTAGAAGCAAAAAAAATACTTTCCATTGTTATTCTACACAACCACTTCGGTAGGAAGTTCCAGCTGTTGTTTTGGCATGGCCTGCAACTTCAGAGGAGAAAGGACAGACGAACAGATCTATTCAGAGCTCTAAACTTCACTTTGTAATAAATTACAGAGGACAGATACCAGCCTGCAGAATAATGAGGATCTGAATTCAGTAGTGATTCTTCCTCCGAGGGAAAAAAAAGAAAAATCTTGCAAAAAAGAAATTGCATTATGTAACTAAGACACACTGCACATGTTACAGCCTTTTCTTCAAATGCCTGCAAGTATAAATAAAATAAAAGCCCTTCCTTCCTGCCTACCTCCCTGCAGGTTTAACCTGTTCTTTCTTCAGCTGACTTAGCTGACACATTATGAACTTCTCTCCACATTCAAGACATTCTGAAAACACCTTAGGAACTTTAGTTCTTCCCATCAGTCAGATAGGAGAAGACCAAAGCCACATTTCTAAGCAAGGCCATTGTTCCTAGATTCTAAAAATTTCTGCCAGGTGTTTGATTAGTTCTGTACTATGGCAAGCATAAACTCTGTAATTCTTGCTTCACATTAAATTCTTTCCAGTTGAGATTTTGGATGAATCCAATCCTCCAAGCTCCTTTCAAACAGTCCAAAGAAACCAGTCTGCTCCAGTCTGTGTTTATAGCTGACAATTTGAAGCACAGCTACTATACTTGTACCTCAGAATTTCCTGTCCCCACTTTTCGTTCAAGTCCAGTTGCAAAAACAGAGCATAGCACTAGGACTTCTCTTATTAATTCTTTCCAACATCACCATCAAAATAAGGAATGAACTCTAATCTCCCTATACTTCATTCTTCAACAGAACAATTATTTGTAACAAAGTTCCCCCATTTGACTTCCTATGTATCAGAAAGCCCTGCAGAAGGCTAGGAAGTCCTTTAAATACTACTTTTTAAAATTAGCACTTTTCTCCAAAAGACTTGCAGGACATTGCAGGGTTATGCAGTGGGCATAAAACTGATGCGTTTCACTCCTGTCACGTGTTTTTGCAACCTCTGAAAACCTCTAAAAACACATACAAATCTGTGGCAGGACACCCCCCTTAAAAAGAGCTTATCTACTCTGTCATCAGCTGGTGCATAGCTCCAGACATTTTTCCCCCCACGTGAAGCGATGAGGTAACCCAAGTCGTCACCTGCTAGTGAATTATTGCCCCTCTCTGGCGCCAGGGGTAGAACTCCCAATAAACAATTGGGTGTAAGAACAGAGGTGGGGAGATAAGCTAGAAATTCCTGACTGAGAGGCACTGTTTTGCATATTAGAAAATCCACACGAATTTCTGCAGAGGTAGAAGGCTCCTACACGTACCTTTTAAATGTGCAGGGAATTTCTCCCACAGTTTGGACGTGAGTTTTGTGGTCATTTTCCTGGGAATTGAAAGATGCTTTGTGTACCCCATCATTAATTTGGTGGTAAGTCCATTGAATCTTAAGTGGTACTTTTCTAGCTGTAACATTGTGCACTGTATTTTATCTACTAGCAGTTCGTTTTGTTTTATCCCTGTGTAGTAAACAGTCTGTTTAAAGTCTTATGTCTGTTAGTTTTGTGTCTGTTAAATAAATAATTCATTTTGTAATAGACCTAATCGGCCATTATTAAAGAATGAGAGTAGTTTTGGGCAGATTAGGCCTGGGCAGAGGCAGGGGCTGATCTAAGCTCCCATCTCCATTCCTAACAAAATCTCACTCACAGCTGGTTTTCTTTGCTATCCCTTCACCCAAAACCAGTCAGCAGCACTAAAATACTGTTTTCATGCTAAAAAGACTTACTGAAGCTTTTGATTAAAACTTGTTATTTTTCTGTTCTTCTCAAGGTGAACTTGAGTTTTCTTTGCAGTTCACAAAACAGACTCGGACTACCACTGCATAACATCCTAATTCAATAACTCAGTAGATTTATTTAAAAATTAATGAGTGTTAGTTCACTTCCTACATAAATCCATGCTGTTATTTAAGTAAAATGCTCTTTCAGGCAAATAGAACAGGGCAGACTTGAACAGTATTCTACTTTTGAGAAGTAACTGCTTTTGCCTTGATTTCCACCTAAATCTGTGTGAGCTTTGGGAATTACTAATGGAGAAATTTCATCTGGAGTCTGCAAATGCAATATGCAACCATAAGGAACTGTAGTGTTTGGAGAAGAGAGAAATACACTCAAGATTCTAATGGAAAAGCTTTCAGCATAAATGCTTGAGAATTACTGATTTAATATTTTCGTGCAGTTGTGTGTATTATTCAACCCACAAGACTCAAATCATGTAAAGTGAGTGAAAAAAAGATAATGGAAGTGTAAATTAGCACCCACCCCCTCTCCATGTTGGTATTTAATATACAGCCAACAGGTGTGAAAATTTAAGATTTTATTGTTCCTACTGACTTCAGTGTATTAAAATACAGAAGCGTTTCCTGGACTGTTTAAAAGCTTACCCAGGAGAAAAATACCAGAAACATCACCACACAAATCCTGCTTTAAAATTTATCATTTTTAACAATCCAGAGAATTTCACTACAATAGATCCTCTAAAGTTTTTTCTCTAAATAAAATTTAAACATCGAATTTATAAAGAATTAGAAAGAAGCTTGAGCAGAAGCTCATACAATACAAAGGTTTTTCTCATCACCACCATTCACAGGACAGCCGAGGGCCCTCATCACAAGAGTCATGAGCTGGCAGCTGCTGTCTAAATCATATTTTAATCAGATTTAAGTGCTCAAGTCGCTAGTAAAACTTGGACTTGGGTAAAGGTGAAAACTGAACCAGTGGTCTGAGAAGCAATGCTCCACCAACCTAACTATCTGGGCTGCCAGAGAGATAAGCTTTTCCCATAGGGTGGTACCCATAATGCTAGAAGGCTAATGAACCGCACTAATTACAGCAGTAATTATCACAATCAAGACCTGAACATTGGTGGCTGCTGGTAAGTACACACACACACACACAACTTTATGTCTCTATGAACAGATAAATGTATCCTATTAGACATAAAACAATAAAGTCTAAAGTAATTAGTAAGTCCCTCGAGGAGTCCTAAATGAACATTTAAAACTAAACCGAATGCAATTTCTTAAAATTCATGGGCTGAGAGGAATAAGCCTCTAAGAGTCAGAATTCATTATTATATAAAGGAAACCTTCCACACAAAATGAATGATGTCAGTGATGGAAGCATACATCACTGCATAATCCAAATCACTGCATGACCTAAAATGCCAATTCACTAACAAAACTGAAGTCCTATCTCAAAGAAACATTTACAGTCATACAAATCCATTGCACTAAATCCACATTCATAATATTACCATAAAAAAGAAGTCACAACAGAGTATCTTGTGAGTGCATCCAGCTTATCAAGTTTGATTTCAACTACCTAATTCAGACAAGGATCAGGCTTCAGAAATCTTATTCTTTCTCTACCTGCTGTAAAACACAAGGAAAAAAAGCAAGGTTCTAGAGAACATAACGTAAGTATTAAGCCTCACTGAAGAGTGTCGTATGAAAAAAAACTTTAGCCTCATCAGAAAAGCTGGAACTGGGTGGGGCTAGGGAGGAGGAATCAAAAGTGGGGGGAAAAAAGCCAATCGAGTATAATTTAATCTCAGAATGGTTGTAAGGGACCTTAAAGCTCGTCCTATCCCATCAACCTGCCACGGGCAGGGACACCTTCCATTATCCCAGGCTGCTCCAAGCCCCATCCAGCCTGGCCTTGGACACTTCCAGGGATCCAGGGACAGCCACAGCTTCTCTGGGCAACCTGTGCCAGGGCCTCCTCACATTCACGGCGAAAGATTTCAGGATTTCTTCCCAAGATTCCATCTAACTCTGCCCTCCGGCAGTGAGAAGCCCTTCCCCCTTATCCTGCCACTCCAAACCCGTGTCCAAAGCCCTTCTCCAGCAATCCTGGAGCCCTGGAAGACACTCCGACCTCTCTCCGCTCTTTCCCCTCAGAGCCTCCCGCGCTCACGGCACCGCCCGGCGGCGACACTGCGCATGCGCGGAGCGCGGCGCCGTTTCCATGGCAGCGGCAGCCAACAGGAAGGTGCCGCCATGAGCCCGCCCGAGGTGGAGCCGCTCGTGTGCCACAGATACGAGATCAAGAGGCGCCTGGGCAAGGGGGTGAGTGCCTGGCGCGGGGGGTGGTCTGTGGGAGCTGGGGTGGTCGTGGGAGCTGCGGTGGTCGTGGGAGCTGGGAGGGTGCGTAAGAGCTCGGGGGCCCGTGCGGAGTTCAGGGCACCGTGCGAGCTCTGAGCGGCCCGGGAGAGCTGAGGGGAACTTTGGAAGTTCAGGGCACCGTGGGAGCTCCGGGCGGCCCGGGAGAGCTGAGGGGAACTTTGGGAATTCAGGGCACCGTGGGAGCTCCGGGCGGCCCGGGAGAGCTGAGGGGAACTTTGGGAACTCTGTAGCGCAGGCCCCGTGGGAGATGCAGGTGAGCCAGAGGAGCTCCGGCAGGCTGTAAGAGCTCAAGAGTAAATAGTAAAATGGAACTGAGTCTCAAAGTACACTCTCTCTGTGCCTGCCAAATCCTTCTACATTGACTGTAACCCTATCATTTCAGATCATGCTGCACCGAGTCTTATCTTCTCCATGAAATGTATTTTTACACATGAGCCAATGGTAATTTCTAAGATACATCTCCTCAGACAGTCTCTAAACCTTCCCCAGTTATCTGATTTTCTGTGTTGGCAACTCTTTGTCGTCGTTTAGTTGCATTAATATGAGTATTTAGGTATTTTCCTCATTATCATCATAGAGTCAAGGAATCACAGAGGTTGGAAAAGCCTCTGAGCCTGTCGAGTCCAGCCGTTCCCCCAGCACCTCCAAGGCCACCACTAACCCAAGTGCCACATCCACATGGCTGTTAAATCCCCCCAGGGATGAGCACTTCACCCCTGCCCTGAGGAAGTCTGTGCCAGGGCTGCACAGTCCTTTGCAGGAGAGTTTTTTTCAATATCCAACCTAAACCTCCCTAGCACAACTTGAGACTGTTTCCAATTGCCAGCAGGGAATTGTAGCATTTATCTGAGCTACTTGTACAACTCTTCCTGCTGCCTGATGCATAGCAAAGGTCCTGAACCCATGCTCCAGGACCACACATGTTACTGGGAAGTCTGCCATGATGTTGTTATGTGAGTATTTAATCACTAGAATTATCATTCAGCTCTTTTACTTTGTACAAGTATTGAAACATTAAATGGACATTTTTGAGTGGGACATGATCCCATTGTGCAAAGGTAAAGAAGCTCCTAGACTGTGGAAAGGTAAGATTCAAATCTATGACCAAAAATAAAAAAACCTGTATCTGTACCACTAGTGAGACTGAGCAATCATCATCTGCAAATATCACAGTCATCCAGAACAGGGAAAACTCAGGTAGACGCTCCCATTCCCTGGGAGCTTCCCATCTCCATGGCCCTTCTCTGCTGAAACTGGTCTGTGTCTTTCTTGTACTGAGTAGTTCCAACCAGGTGGGAATTTCACCGAAGTCGAGTACAGGAGAAGAATTACCTCTCTTGACCTGCCAGCCACACCATGGTTGGTCAAAGCCAGGTGCCACTGCCACCTGGGCACACCTGGGCTCCTGTCCTGCCACTGTCACCTGCACCCCCAGGTCCTCTTCCAGCTTTGCAGCCACTCTGTCCCAAACCTGGTGTGGTTCTTGGGGCTGTTTAGACCCAAGAGCAAGACCTGGCACTTTGCCTTGTTGACATTTGCACCAGCATTGATCCCATCCCATCGATGCCGCTTTTCCAGGCCCCTCTGCAGAGGTTCCTGCCCTCCCACAGATCCATGCTCCCTCCCAGCCTGGTGTCCCCTGTGAAATGGCTGAGGTGCCCTCGATGCCCTTGTCCACAGCATTGACACAGACATTAAACAGGACTGGCCCCAGTGCTGAGCCTAGGGAATGCCCGGTCCCAGCTGGATGCAGCCCCATTCCCCACCACTCCCTGGGCCCAGCCATCAGCCAAAGAACAGTGCCTCTGTCCAGGCCAGGAGCAGGCAGGTTCTCCAGGAGAATGTTGTAGGAAACGGTGTCAAATAATTCAGCAAAAACAGAAGCAAAGTGTGTCAAAGCTTTGCTGCAGTCCAGGCAGACACATCCACAGCCTTTCCCTCAGCCCCTGAGAAGGTCATTCTGTCACAGAGGGAGATCAGGTTGGTCAGGCAGGACCTGCTGGGCCTGATCCCCTGCTTGTCCTTCTTTTGATGCATCCCAGAATATGCTTAGCTATCTGGGTTGCTAGTGCATATTGTCAGCTCATTTCCAGTTTTTCATCCACCAGCAGCCCCAAGTCCTCCTCAGGGCTGCTCTCCATACACAGTCATGGAACCACAGAATGCTTTGGGTGGGAAGGGACCATAAAGCTCATCTCATTCCACCCCCCTGCCATTGGCAGGGACACCTTCCACGAGATCAGGTTGCTCCAAGCCCCATCCAGCCTGGCCTTGGACACTTCCAGGGATCCAGGGGCAGCCACAGCTTCTCTGGGCAACCTGGGCCAGGGCCTCCCCACCCTCACAGGGAAGCATTTCTTCCTAAGATCCCAACTAAACTCACCTTCTGGCAGTGGGAAGCCATTCCCCCTTGTGCTGTCCCTCCATCCATTGTCCCAAGTGCCTCTGGAGCTCCCGTGGAGGCCCTTTTGGCACTGGAAGGGGCTCTGAGGTCTTCCTGCAGCCTTCTCCACCCCAGGCTGAACAACCCCAACTCTCAGTCTGCCTCCTTGGCCTAATCTCTCTCTCTTCCACATACCTGGTGATCACCTCTGCTTCCGGTCCTTATTGATTTCCCATTTCCACTGCAGGCCTGAGCTGTGTGCACACTGCTCACGTGTCTGTGTTCCTCCCCAGGCCTATGGCATCGTCTGGAAAGCCATCGACCGCAAGACAGGAAAAGCAGTTGCTGTTAAAAAGATTTTTGATGCATTCAGGAACAGAACGGATGCTCAGGTGAGAGATTATTTTCCTGATGTGTGCTGAGATGTGGTGGGATTCCGTAGGTATTTTAAGGGATGATAATTATGCACGTAATAATACAATCTGCAGCTATATTGGGATAAAAACAAGCAATAAATGTCAAGCTTTGTGTATTGTGGAATGTACAAAAGAGGAGTGGATTTAACCATGTCATTGAAGTGCATCTCTGTTCTGCCATTCTGTTGTGGTGATAATAAACTATTTATTCTTTATTTCCAGAGAACATTTCGAGAGATTATGTTCCTGCAGGTAATGTCCATGTTCCCCCTCTTCTCTGATTTTTTATTGTCTCTGATGTCTAACTGTTTTCTTCCCATTGTTTTCCAAAATGCAGTGATTTTTGATTAGTGTTGATAACTCTTTCATTTCTTTTCTGCACCATCTTGGCAGAGAGCCTTCCAAGGTGAACCCACCTGAATAAAACTCTCCATTTGGGCTTGTTTTTACTTTTTCCCCATTTTTAGCAATGTGTCTGCTGCAGCATCAATACATTGACTTGCACCTTCTGTCACTTCTTGCTTCTTTGTGGATAGAAACTGTTTCTCTAACATTTTAACTGCCAAGATTGGAATTTGGGACTGGGGTGGGAGAGAAAAATGCCAAAATTGCTTTCCTCCATCATGCCCTAAGCAATTTAATCACTTAAAATAATCAAAGCAAAACAAAAAGGGAAGTTCTGCAAGGAATAGCTTAAGACTACTCTTGTTTTGATATAATGGACCTTATCAGTGGCATTCCAATTATCTGTCCACTCCTCCTCAGACTTACCATGTAGAAACATCAATATTTTCGAATAATGTTGTTGTAACTCGTGATTTTCTAAGAACACAAATGAGGCCGGGCTCACAGAAGAGGTATTGCCTAAGACTGCCAAGTTTAAGTAGGAAAGAGAGGAGGGTTTTTGGACTTTTTTGTCATTCTTGAAGTCTGAACTAGAAGCTGCAAACTTTGAAGCTAAATATATAAACAATTCCTTAGAAGTGGATTAGTAAGTTAGATCATCTCTGAAAGTGCAGCACTCCTGGAGTGGATGGGAGGAGGAGGAGCAGGGGGAAAAAGCATATTTTTCCTGAAGGAAAGAAGGAATCACTTGGGAAATTAATGTGCCATTCGACCATGACTTTTGGTGCTTAATTGACTTTAAGAATTTTAATTTCCCCTCTTGTTTTAAATATTTTTCTTGATGGTTAGGACTGAGGGATCAGAAAGGAAAAGGTGTGAAAAATACTCTGTTATTCATAACCGGATGTTTGTCTAAATTTGTCTGTGTATAATAGTTGCTTTGTTCAATTTCTGTGTTTATCACAAGGTCATTTGATGGAGTAGGTTATTGTTTCATATTATGTATTTCAATTATTCTAATTGAGAAGTTGCTGTAGAATCTGAGGTGTGAATGATTCTGTGATGCTCTGGTCCTTGGGTGCATTTTAGGCCAATTTCAGAATGTCATTTTGGTAAGTATGTTAGTGCCATCATTGTTCTTTAGTCAGAGATTAACAGAACTGGCCCTGACAAGGTTTTTTCCAAGGTAACACTTTTTTTTAATACAGATTGAATTTTTTTCATGACTGTCTGTTATCAGTTCCAAGGCAAGGCAGTGTGAGACAGTGAAATTTTCCTTTTTAAACACTACTCAAGTAACACTGTCAAGATTAATCTGGAACAATATCCCCTTTTGGGTAAAAACCTTCTTTAGATCATTTGGATGGGTATTATGACTATTCTCAGAGTGAAAACAAAATGTGTGATGGCCTGGCTGTGTATCACTGCTTTTTGAGTGTGTTTTCACAGCTTGCCACAAGTGAATGTGTTGTTTTGTGAACTTTTCTAGAAGGTAAAATGTATTTTGAAGTGTTTACAGTGTCTCTGGCTGCACAGAAGTGGGAAATTATGAGCTTAATGATCCCATCAGGATTGTCAGTCTGCAAAAATGTAAGGATGGACTTGATGGCAGCTGTGATCTATTTTGAATCCACAATAATTCTTTGATTCAGTAGGAAATGTGAGGTGCATAAAAGGGGACTGGATTTTATTATGAACGGTATAGAGGGAGTTTTAGAACTAATGTCTCAGTCAACAGAGATTTTTTTTTTGATTAACTGACTGGTTTCATACTATGGAACAAACTTTAATCCATTTTTTAAGTTTATTTCAGAAGAAGCCTAATGGAAGAAACAGCACATTAATGTTTGTTCTAGACAATAATAAGTTATTGTCCCTTTTTATGATTCACATGATTTTGACAGCTGGATCTCTTCCCTGTGCAGGAATTTGGAGAACATCCAAATATCATCAAGCTGCTCGATGTTATCCAAGCTGAGAATGACAAGGACATCTACCTCATCTTCGAGTCCATGGGTGAGACTCAGCATTGCAGCAGCCACTCAAACCCAGCCTCTCTTAGGAGTTGTTTTCACTTCCACAGTGCTGTGGTGGTGATTCACAGGAATGTTCATGATCCTACTGATATTTACTGATGGCAGTATATTACTGGTGTAATATATTACAGACACAGATTTACACGCTGTGATTAAGAAGGGGAATTTGCTGAAAGACATCCACAAGTGTTACATTCTCTACCAGCTCCTGAAGGCAACTAAATTCATCCACTCAGGGAATGTTATTCACAGGGATCAGAAGGTACATTTCAGTCGTGGTCTGTATCCTTCACTCCAGTTTGCTGTTGAACACTGAATAAAATCACAGACTGATTTGGGATGGAAGGGACATTCCAAGCCCATGCATTCCCACCATTCACAATCCATTAGATCAGGTTGCTCCAAGCCCCATCCAGCCTGGCCTTGGACACTTCCAGGATCCAGAGGCAGCCACAGCTTCTCTGGGCACCTGTACCAGGGCCTCCCCAGCCTTACAGGGAAGAATTTCTTCCCAAGATCCCAACTAAACTCACCCTCAGGCAGTGGGAATCCCTTCCCCCTTGTGCTGTCCCTCCAGGGCCCTGTCCAAAGTGCCTCTCAAGCTCTCGTGGAGGCCCTTTAGGCACTGGAAAGGGCTCTAAGGTTTCCCTGGAGCCTTTTCTCCAGGGTGAACACCCCCAGCTACCCCAGCCTGTCTCCATAGGAAAAGCATGAATAAATATGCAAGTACAAGACTAATAAAAGAACCTTGATAACAATAATCTGCTATTCAGAGAGTAAAGTCTAATTAATTCTGTGTTCAATGCAGCCTTCCAACATCCTGCTGGATGCCCAGTGCTGTGTGAAGCTGTGTGACTTTGGACTGGCTCGTTCCCTGTGCCAGCAGAGCGAGGACCAGGCCAGCCCTGCCCTCACTGAGTACGTGGCCACGCGCTGGTACCGAGCCCCCGAGATCCTCCTGGCCTCTCACAGGTCAGTGAAAGGTGATTTCTTCACCACTTGCAGATTTTTTTGGCTGAAAACCTCCAGTCTTTTCATTTTCATCATGCCAGCAGTCTGTTTTCTCAAAATTCAACTTCACTTCTGCGACGCAAAAACCTCTCATGAACATGTACATGTCCTTCCTGTGTTCTTAGAGTGTCAGTGTACACACATGAAGAGCTCATGTGTTTGTCACCCTTTCTCCCACCAGGCTTATTTTTTCCTCCCTTAAACCAACAACTTCACAAAATTTGTTTGAGAGCATAAGTCCTCTTTTCCATATTGATGCAGTGTTTTTTGATAGACCTTCAGGAAATATTCTGTATGTTAAATGCACCAGGCTTATTTTTTCCTCCCTTAAACCAACAGCTTTACAAAATTTGCTTGAGAACGTAACTCCTCTTTTCCAAATTGAAGCAGTGTTTTTTTATAGACCATCGGGAAATATTCTTTAATCAAATGTTAAACCAGCTGCCTGTTAGTCAGGCTTAGTCCTTTTTTTTTTTTTTTAAATTAAATGTGAAAAACCAGAAAAGTAAATAAATAGATGCTGGGGTAGTATCCTGAATTTTTAATGTGGATGTTTTGCAAACTGTCCTGTACCCATTGTTTGGCATTTACTTTGCTTAAAAACGTAATTTTTAAGTAATTTTAACTACTTTGTATGTACCTTATGACCAAAGTCAATTGTTTCCAAAGAACAATGTGTATCTTCATTCTTGGTCACATGAAAAGGATATATTACCTTGTTCTGGCATTAATTATAATACATTAATTTATTCTGGCATTTTCCTGTAATACATTTCTTTTTATGGCTTCCTACACTAGACTTTGAGTAGGATAAATCTCCTTTCTGTTTCATGCTTGCCAATCTTATGATTCCCAAATGTTATTCAATTTTTCAAACCTCTGAGCATTTATACCTGAGAAGTCACCAAGCATGCTTTCAAATAAATAAATATTTATTTACTTACAAAATAAATCAATGTAGGTGATGTGAATAAGAGCTACAGGAAAATATTTCCTTGATTTAATCCGAACTCTTCTGTTTGTAGTTACACTAAGGGTGTGGACATGTGGAGCATCGGTTGTATTCTTGGAGAGATGCTGCTTGGAAAACCTCTTTTTCCTGGAACATCGACAATGAATCAAATTGAGCAAATCCTGAGGGTCATTCCTGCTCCGTCCCCAGAAGGTTGGACTCTGCTGTGAGGAAGGGGTTAAGAGTGGAAGAAAGCATGGCTGGGTCAGGGAAGAAGGTGTCTCTTATTCATTCTGGCACCTTTCCAAGGAAATTAAAGACTTCATCATGAATGTTACAAGAAAATAAGAAATTCAAGTATCTGGGGTGTTTCTGCATCTGTGGCTATGAGAATGCAGGTTTAGGAAGTGTATGATTAATAAATAGGAATTAAAAAATCAGCTTAGAACATTTAAAAGTAAATATTCCATCCCCCTTCCACTGAGTTTTATGAGGATAATTTCCTGTGTTAATATCAAATATTGGCTTTCCTTTATAAACTGTGCAGCTCTGCTAATCCTCATCTTGGCGGTAACAGTGTTTTTTTATTCTTGCAGATATTTTGGCTCTGCAGTCAGAGTACAAGGCCTCAGTTATTAACCAAATGAGCTCTCGGTAAGCCTGAGGTGTTCGTGTGTCTCACATCGTCTCATGGAGGACCATGGAATTATGGAACCACAGAACAGTTTGGGTGGGAAGGGACCTTAAAGATCATCTCATTCCACCCCCTGACATGGGCAGGGACACCTTTCACTATCCCGAGGTTGCTCCAAGCCCCATCCAGCCTGGCCTTGAACACTTCCAGGGATGGGGCAGCCACAGATTCTCTGGACAACCTGTGCCAGGGCCTCCCCACCCTCACAGGGATGAATTTCTTCCCAAATATCCCATCTGTCCCTGCCCTCTGGTAGTAGGAAACCCTTCCCACTTGTCCCATCACTCCAGGTCCTTGTCCAAAGTCCCTTTCCAGCTGTCTTAGAGCCCCTTTAGGCACTGGAAGGGGCTCTAAGTTGTCTCCTTAAACAGAAATTATTTGAAATATGAATCAGATTTGGGGCTTAAAACTGATTTTTTCAAGATACTTTCTTCTTCATTACGTTCACAGTTATATTTAAGATTTCAAAATGCAAAACCAGATTTATAAACTATATGTTCCTATGACCTCAGATCTAGATTTGTGGGATCATGGGGCTGGAAAGTGATGAGCTTTAAGTTCCCTTCCCAGCCAAACCATTCTAGGATTCAGAGATTATGACCCACTCTTTGTGAGTGAGCTCTTGGGTCTGCTGTCACCTTGATGTGATCCCCAGAACTGTCATTCCTGCCTTCACTGGGAATTGGACACTGAGACCTCAGATCATTGTTTTCTGACTTCTAGGCAGCGAGTAGCATTTGAGGAGATCTTCCCATCCTCTACTCCACCGCCTGCCTTGGATCTGCTGAAGAAACTTCTGGTATTTAACCCTGACAAAAGGCTCACAGCAGAGGAGGCTCTGCAGCATCCTTATGTGAGCAGGTGAGAGTGACACCAGTGTGCAGCTTCCCCTGATGTCTTCTGAGACTTTAAAAACCTGCTCTGGGCATAAATTTTCTTTAAATGCATAACAGAAAAAATGGCAAAACTAATTATTTTCTCTGACCCTATTGACACGAGATTGTTTAACAATCCTGTTTAAATTTTAATAATCTGCTTTCAGTTGGTGAACTACATGATGTGTGCAGCTTCCCTGATGTCTTCTGAGACATTCCAAACATGCTCTGGGCATAAATTTTCTTTAAATGCATAAGAGAAAAATAAATGGCAAAGCTAATTATTTTCTCCAACCCTATTGACACGAGATTGTTTAACAATCCTGTTTAAATTTTAGTAATCTGCTTTCAGTCGGTGAATTACATGACGTGTTCTCATTTCCTCAGATTCCACTGCCCTGCCAGGGAGCCCTCTTTGGATTATGATGTGATCCTTCCTTTGGGTGATGATGTCCAACTGTCTGTGGCAGAATATCGAAATAAATTATATGAGGTACTTTCATCCTATTTTCCTGAGTCCTAATCCTGCAGGTGACCTGCCATTCTTGCACACATTCTGTCATTGTCTTGTCTCTGTGTTCCCCTGGGATTTCCATAGCTGCTTGGTGTCTGAGAGACCTTTACATCTTAAATTCCCATGGGGCAAAGAAAGATCTCTGAGAAAGACTGGTTTAGAGGGAAATATTTATGCTGGATTCAACAGTCACAGAATCACAGACTCAAAGAATGGTTTGGAAGGGGCTTTTAAGATCATCTAGTTCCAAAATTATACTTGTTACTTACCTTGTGAGATAAATTGCAGTTATATATAAGTATTCCTCTTCTTGTGATGTTTTGTTTCTCTGCTGTGTTGCTGCATTAAGTCTAATGAGTTTTTCCATTCTGCAGATGATCCATCAAAAGAAGTCAAAGAGCCTTCCAAAGGAGCAAGGGCAGAGAGAAAATATTCAGCTGAGCCAGTCTGAATCCAGCACGCTTCCTCCAAATTCCAGCTCAGTGACTGTACCCCCCAGGAAAGGCCAGCAAGAACCAACCCCCCCTCTTCTAAACCCTTCACATGTGCACCCTGGAGCCACAGCTGGGCTCCAGCCAGCAGGACCCAGCCAGAGCGAGGATTTGGCCAGAGCTGTGTGTCAGAGATCACAGATTGGTGTGACAATGTACAATCCCATCACACACAGCACTGTGCAGAGTAGGTACTACTCTCTTACTCCATGTGTAACCCACCTTGGGGTATTGCTGTGGGGAAGAGAGAATGAGTGGTGTAAAATAATGTGCATGGAAAAGTGAGGGGGTGAAAGTGTGGTAGGGCAATGACATAAGAACAAAACATTGTGGAATGACTGTCCCTGCCTCAGTCAACGCATTCTGTGTTCTCCCCATTTTCCTACTTTCTTTCATGTTTTTCCTTCTGCAGGAAATGCAAATCCTGCTGTTGGGATCAGGAACTGTTCTGCACCACCTCAACAGTTGAGAATCTCCAGCAATGGGAAATTAGGGAGACAAACCACATGGCCAAACACTCGGCTCTCTCCTACAAGTGTGCAGAACCTTTACAATGTGAGTAGCTGAACTTCTCACCCTTCCTTGTGGTAACTTGGGTCACAGAAACTCTGGAAAGCTGGAAAAAGTCACCTGCTGGTGCTGAACATGAGCCCAGGTGGGCAGGAGGCCAATGGCACCTGGCTTGGTGTGGCCAGAGGCCCAGAGCAGTGCCCATCCCCTCTGCTGGACACTGCTGAGGGACCTCCAGTCCTGGGGGCAAGTTGACAAGGAAGGAGGGGCCCCATGGAAGGGCTGGAGTGTGTCCAGAGAAGGGAACAGAGCTGGGGGAGAGTCTGAAGGAGCAGCAGGAGGTCTGGAGAAAGGAGGCTCCGGGAGGACCTTCTCGCTCTCTGAAAGGAGGGTGCAGCCAGGCAGGGGCTGGGTTCTGCTCTCAGGGAACAAGGGATGGGATGAGAGAAAATGGCCTCAAGTGGTTCCAGGAGAGGTTTTGGTTTGATGTTGGGAAAAGCCCACCTGGGAAGGGCTGTCCAGCCCTGGCACAGAGTACCCTGGGCAGGGGTGGAGTCTGCATCCTGTGTGGATGTGGCACTTGGGGACATGAGTTAGTGGTGGCCTTGGCAGTGCTGGGGGAGCGGTTGGACTCAGTGGGCTCAGAGGGCTTTTCCAACCTCAACGATTCTGTGATTTCATGATTCTGTGGTTCTAATGAACTGAGCTGTGAAGGTGTCAGTCCTGTCCTTCTGCTCCTCCCTCTTCCCTGTTCTCAGCCACTTCCTTGCAGAAATCCTTACCCTCACTGGGTCCTTTAATGACCTCTTGCTCCTGCTTTTTTTCCTCCCTGAGCTGTCTGTCTGCTACCTGGTGACTGCTGGCACTGCAGAAGAGATCAGAGGAAGCTTATGACAGTGGGAGAGTATGGAAGGAGGCACCACAGATTCATGGAATCACAGAATCAGAGACTGTTTGGGCTGGAAGGGCTCTTAAAACTCATCTCTGCCATGGTCAGGGACACTTTCCACTAGCCCAGGTTGCCAGAAATTTTCAAGCATGTCCAGTAGCACACTTGCAACCCAACCTTTCGGCCCTTCTGCTTTGGAATCCCTTCCAAAATGTTTTGAAAGTGAGAGGAGCCATTTATTCCCCAAGATGGGATTGTGGAGCTCGCTGCACATGTTGCACATGTACACAACCAATGGATTTGGAAGAATCTTTAGGGAATTGTGACCAACTTTCTGTGACAGGAAGAGCAGAACAGGGAGAAGATCACCCTACACATGCCCTGAGTTTGTGTTTGTTTCCTGAGAGGATAACGCTGACCAAAGCCAAACCTGTGTCCTATTTGCATTCCAGAAAGCTGATTCCAGGTTATTAACTTTTTTTTTCACACGCAGAATCCCAAAAACTCTCAGTGTCCCAGTCAAGATGGCCGTCCCCTCCTGAAGCCCAGCAAAAAGATGTTCCACATCACTGCAAACGTGGGAGCCGCGGGTGACCCAAGGGCATCAATGGGCAGCTACTCCCAGGCCTACGGAACCATCAGCAAATCCGCGCTGCAGAGTCTGCCCATAGCAAAGGCCTCCAAAAACCCTGAGCAGTGAAGGTGGAGATGTTCCAGACAGGTGGAGATGTTCCAGACAGGTGAAGTACAGCTCATCCCTCAGCCCAAGGGCAGCCGGGGACAGCAGAATATGAGGAAATGCTTTATTTGCTGCTTTATTTCCTCCGTTCCATTGGACAGCCAACAGGAAAGGGAATCGGAACCCTCTGCCTTCCACTCTCAGCAGACAAGGACACAGCATATTTGCTCTCACACCTTGAATGCTGTCAGTTCATGCTCCTTGTTTGAAACATTGCAGAAAATCACAGAAAAATGCAATATTTTCATACCTGAGTGCTTTTTAGACATATCCAGGGGAACCTCCTGAAGTTCAACAAGGCCAAGTGCAAGGCTGAGAAAATGCTCTGAGGGCTTGAGCCCCTCTGCTCGGGGAGAGCTGGAAGTGTCCAGCCTAGAGGGAAGAAGGCTCCAGGAAGACCTTAGGGCCTCTTCCAGTGCCTAAAGGGCCTCTAGGAGTTGCTGGAGAGGCACTTTGGACAAGGGATGGAGTGCCAGGACAAGGGAGAATGGCTCCCCACTGACAGAGGGCAGACTTAGATGGGATTTGGGAGGAAACCCTTCCTTGTGAGGGTAGTGAGGCCCTGGAATGGATTTCCCAGAGAAGCTGTGGCTGCCCCTGGATCCCTGGAAGTGTCCAAGGCCAGGTTGGATGGGGCTTGGAGCAACCTGGGATAGTGGAAGGTGTCCCTGCCCATGGCTGGGTGACCTTTAAAAGGTCCTTTCCAACCCATTCTAGCATTTTTCAGCAGTCTGCCTAAATGGTGGATATTTTCTTCAGCAGAACAGGTAACTGTTCTCTGAAAACCTAACTCTTCACAGATAATCTAACAGCCCTTCACTCATTTTTATTACTCTTCTGGGGTGGATGAACAGAATCCATTTTGGTCTCATTTTGTTAAAATCAAGTAGAAAAGCATTTGAAATACAGGTGAGTTTTTCTACAATATTTAACAGCTTCCCTCGTGTAATATTGTAAATATTGTAAGAATAAATACTTTATATTGCACTGCAGAAAATCTTTGTATTGTTTTCCAGTAGGGAAACTGCCTGTTGGTAGGGCTGTCTTCTTCAATGAATAATTGGTCATTTTTATTGTTTTTGCTTTCAGAAAGCAAAGTTTCATGAGAAACTACTGCTGAAACATCATGAAGGTGTTGCCAGCCTGCAGTGGGACTACAGGAAACTTTATATTCCTGTTTCAGTGATGATTTTCGATACATTTTCCAAAATGGTAAATGATTGTTATTCCCCCTGAGCTCTCTCAGCTGCTCCAGACCTGTCACGTCATGAACTGGACAAGTCAAGGAAGTCACTACTCAGGCAAGGCAGGCTTTTATTTTAGATGCATTTTTAAACTCACATTCAGCTGAAAAGGCCTCCTAAAACCAGGCCATTCTCCACCAATAGCACCTCACCAGCTTCGTTTAGCTCAGCCCCTCAAAGCAAATAATTCCCTGTACAAAAAGGAAAAAACCACAAGCAAATGAGACCCTGCAGGCTCAGGAACTGGGAAATACAAAAGCTGGGCCTGTGCTGCTGGAAAACATCAGAGCCACAGATTAGACCAAAACATTGGTTATAGCTATTTCTTTGTCGGTAAACCTTCAAAAAAGTGCCTCCTGTGTCTGATTCGTCGCAAGATACAGAAAAAGAATAACTTTACTTGACAAACAAATGGGCTTTAAATATTTTTTCCAGTTAATATGTGTGTGTGTGTATTTATCTTTCCTGGCCCAAACTCAAGTATTGAATTCTCTATTTTTCATTCTTTTCTGAAATTGGAATGGTTTTGTCTGCTGAAAATATTCCTTGGGTTTAACAGAGACTATCACTTAGTTTTGTACAGTAACAGAGACTTGTTTAAAAGAAAAAAGACCTCTGTTTTTTAAGCATGTTGGCAATTTAATTATTTTATTTGGAACATAGTGTGATATACCTGACTTTTTTGAGCTCCCTCCTGTGCTGTGGGAGGCTCGTGCTGGATACATTTCCGCTCACTAACCAAGAAGAGCATTGCCAAATTTCCTCCTCGTACCCCCGTGACAGTCAGTGATTAAATGGAATTAAATAGGATTTCTATGATCATTTTTTGGTCTTGAAGGTCCCCAGGATTTTGGGCATGAATTTTCCCATTTTCTTATCTTTGGCATCTGTGTCATAATCCTCTTCACTCGGACTCGTGTGTTCGTCCTTCTTGCAGAACACCTCAAACCTGCTGTAGACTCTCTTCTCCTTCCGCATGTTCTCCATTTTTTTCAGGAGCGTGTCTCTATCCTCCGACGGCTGCCGCTGGAGGTTCCGTTTCTGGCTCCCAAAGCTCTCAGACCTGTGGATATTGCAACTCTTCTCCTTTTCCCCTTTCCTTTCCAAGCTTGTGGTTGACCTGGAGAGGTCGGGGTTGCTGGTGGATGGCAGCTGCTTGGCCAGCTCGGCTCTGTTCTTCTGGCTGTTGGCAGAGATCTGCTCCAGGATCACCTTGGTGTCGTCACGCAGGTTGCTGCTGTACAGGATGTTGGCCGTGGAGGAAGGGAACCTCCCTTGTGTTGTCTGGCTGCTCTTGGGGGGCAGCGGTGCTGAGAATTTGTGGGGTTTTTCTTCCTCCATCGCTTCCTGGCTGTCCCCTATGGATGATCGTTTGAACACCACCGCCTGCTTGTCGCATTTCCCACTCTCAGGGGCAGGATCCTCCTCCAATTTCTTTTCACCTTTTGGGTTCAAAAGTTGCTTCAGCCGTAGTGACCCTTTTCTTAAAAATTCCATGGGATTTTGCTCTTGTTTTGAACAGTCTTCCTCAGATTTGTTGAGAGAGCTGTCAGACCCTTGACTTCTAGACAGGCTTTCTAGAACTGAGGATGTAGTACCTGTCCTAACCTGTGGTTTCTTCATTTCTGTGTTGACTAATTTTGGAGGGTCTTCTCTGAAGGTCACTCTGTCCTTCTTCTCTGGAAGAGCCAATTTCTGAGTGTCTCCTACAAATATCAGGCTCTCCTTCTCTGGGAGAGCAGGTTTGTTATCGATGGGGTAAAACCGGGATGACAACTTGTCCACCTTAGTGCCAAGGTGTGCCAGGGGATCTTTACTCAACGCATCCCCAAGCTGGGGGGTGGATGAAGCCATTCCAAATGCTCTGTCCAACTCTCCGTGCATTTTGTAAGTACTGCAGGAGTCTTTGGAATCCAGCACTCTGCTCTCCAGAATCTTATACTGCACAGATTTGGTACATTTCTTCTCTGTATTCTGTGATTCCTCCTGGAGGTAACCCGAGACAGCTTTGGTGTGGGTGACCGTGCCCCGTTCCATGTCCTTGCCCACGGCTTTGTACTTCTCCAGCAGCTCAGCCACTTTGGAGGAGGCAGCCGTCTTGATGGTTTCATTGTCCTTTGTTAACTCACTGGACATTTGCTCTTTTTGGATCATCTGCACCTTTTCTATTGTGGTGTTGGGCTGATCTAATTTGGCAGCGCTGAAAATCAGCGAGGACCTGAGTCTGGAGCTCCTCTGGATCAAGGGATTTATCCTGGACCTGAAGGCATCTGGTTTCATTATGGAGGTTTCTTCACCTGCTCTGTCAGAATCTGCAGATTCCTTGGCACTGTCAATTCCCAGTGGCTTGCTGTTGAAAGGCGAGGGGGATTTGAAGGCTGGGATGAGGTCAGTGGGGTGCTTTGTGAGGGGATCCCCAAGAGCATCATTATATGCCTCAGATTCCATCGGCATCGGGAGCCCTTCTTCTGGTTCAGACTGGTAGGCGCTGAGGTACGAAGAAATCCTCCAGTTCCGTAACCCCGTTCTGTTTTCCTGCATGTTCTTGTCGTCGTCCTGCTCCTCATCCTTGTCCTGCAGGAACAGGCGCTGCTCCAGGCTCTGCTTCTGCGTGGGAGAAGTCTGGCAAATGAATTTCTGTCCTATATTCTGCCTCCGTAACATCATTCCCATCGGGCCATTGCCCGCGGGGTTCAGCTGATCAGAGCCGTGCCTCACCTCCCTGGAAGAATTTGAGGGTACGTAATCGAGCCGTAAGGGGAAACCCTCCTGTGGGTAACTGGGCTCCAGTTCAGGGTATCGGGGACCCTCTCCGTAGTCTTCCAGTTCATTGAATCCTGGCCTCCCCCCTCGAATCCTGTCGAAGAATCCCTGAGGTCTGCCAGGAAGATGGGGATGTTCAAACTGGTACTGGTAGAACTGGTCCTTCTGGAAATGACTGGATTGGATTTTGAACTCGTCCATGTTGTTCATGAACATCTGCCGGGCGTACTGCTTGGTAGAAGCAAAATTTTCAAACGTTCCTTCTGCAAAACTGTGCCTCTTAAAAGCATCCAACTCCAGCTGCTTGGAACGGAGGAAACCCCTGACTGGATCCATCTGGGAATTCTCCATTTCCACCTTTTTATACATCCGCATGGCTGACCCCTCCACGGTGTGCCTCAGCATATCGTCCCTTCGAAAATTGGAGAGGAAATACCTGTCGGGATCCACTCTGTCCATGAAGGAGGGGAAGAGACTTTCGTCCCTCTGGAACATCAGGGGGCCTTTTTTGGGAAAGAAAGGCATGTTATTGCCGAAGGGAGCCATGGCAAACGCATTCTCTGCCTTCGCCAAGACGTTGGCCGGAGGAACGAGAGGTTCCGACTGTGCAAACAAAATGCGGAATTCTTCATCGAAGCTGGCCACCAGCTCGCCCTGAAAGATGTGTGCAATGCTCCTGTGAATCTTCTCAAAGGACCACATGAAACTGCAGAGAGAACAGAAGGGATGGAGGGTATTAGCATCGAGTAACTCAGCTGTACCTGTTTTCACTAAAGCAAATATTAAATTTTCTGCTCAGGCAGAGATAAGGAAAAATAAGGGCAGAAAATTCCCCTGCAGCTATTTGTAACACATGATTGTTCCCAAACCTCACAGTTGCAGATTGATTTGGGATCACACCTTCGCAGAGGATTTTACAAGGTGATAAATTTGTTAGATTTCTGTTCTAAAACGCCAGTCAGTCGTGTCACCCGTGATAATCCTTATGTGAAGCAGATGTTCCTGTCTTTAACACCATCAATAATGACCGGAACAACACCTCAGTGCCTGGCAGGTGACACCAGTCAGGGGACCCCAAAGGCTGGAGAGATATGCTGACAGGAACCTCAGAAAAGACAAATCCAAGATCTTTCTCCTTCCCCCCCACACGGTTTGAGGGACCCTGAACAGAAGGAGCTGGGCTGGACAGAGGGAGAAAGATGTTCAGTGTTCTGGTGTTCATCTTCCCGAGTCAAGCTCTGCTTTGTTTTTCCCCATCTGCTGACTGATGGGAAATAGGGAAGGGATCCCTTATTTTGCCTTGCCTAGTGTGGCAGAAGTAGTCCTGAACAATTATCTTGATGCTCTCCTGAACAAAAAATGATCCTATTGGAACAGTTAGTTGTTTGGTACAGCATCAAGTGTAATTCTTTCCAAACATCTGGGAAAAAAACCCCAAAGTGGAATCTTATTATTAAGGAATGTGCACTTTAATCAGATTCTTGTGAGTCTTTTTTCTTCATATATACTGCATTTTTAGATGCCCTTAATTCTATTTATCTTCCACCATGAGAAGCAACTTGTGGTAGGCTTTGAGCAACCTGGTCTAGCAGAAGGTTTCCCTGCCAGCAGCAGGGGTGAAACCGTAAGAGCTTTAAGGTCCCTCCAACCCAAACCATTCTGTGATTCTATGATTACTTAGAGCTTGACAGGTGTTTATCCAATCACCCTTTCAATACATGAAGGAGAAATTCTTCTACTGGAACTCACTAAAAACATTTATTCTGCCCGAAATGAACACCTTAGCTGGTAAGATTGTTATTCCCAAAAGGATGGTAATGTCCATCCATCCATCCATCCATCCATCCATCCCTTCAGAGTGCTGAAATTATGCTTCATTCTGCTTTAGGTGATCCCTCTGGTTTGCCAAAAATATCTGAGCATTTTACACCCTGGCTTTCTATGATGCTCTGAAGATCAAGGACTATTTTCTGCTTCTGCAAGATCTCCTGCTGATTTGAAATAATTGTAGCCAGAGCACATTTATGTGTGCAGAAAGTACAGAGGGATCACTTGACCTTTTTCTAGAATAAATCACTTTTGGGGTGCAACATATTCAGGAATGGAAGAAAGGCAGAATCACACCCAAGGGAACCAGGACAGGCAGAATGCAATTTAATTCTGATGAAAATATCGAACTCTACTCTTCTTCCTCCTCCATGACTCCTATTATTAATCCTAATTGATCTCAATCCTAACTAAAACCACCCAGCACTAAAACCATCTGTCAAAATCTCCGTTGTCCAGAGAAGCTGTGGCTGTCCCATCCTTGAAAGTGTCCAGGGCCAGGGTGGATGGGGCTTGGAGCAACCTGGGATAGTGGAAACTGTCCCTGCCCATGTGGGGCTGTGGGGGTGGAACAAGATGAGCTTTAAAATCTCTTCCTACTCAAACCATTCAGTGATTTGATGATTCTGTGAGTGGAGATCAAAGTCCATTTGGTCCAGCCTAAGATGCAAATCTTACATTCCTTACACTGTGGCAAATTCTCCCTGGAATGGATCAGGAGGGAGCTGAGCACGTCTGCAGCCAAGCCCTGAGTGTGAACTGGACGGGGACCACAGCAGAGCTCCTCACCTGTAGTTGCCACTGAGCACCACCATGCAGTCCACCAGCAGGAACTTCTCCTTCAGGTGCCCTTTGAAGGACATCCCCGTGCGGCAGTAGTAGGTTGGGCCAGACACTGTCCTCACCCTCAGGAACTGCAAACCAGAAAGGCACTGACTCAGATGGGACCCTCATTCCCTCCCTGCCCCTCCTTCCCCATCCCCTTTAAATTCCATCCTGCCACTGGGATTATCCTCCAGCTCCAGCGGTTCTTCCTGCAGACACAGCAATGTACATCTTCAGCCTTCACCCCATAATGTGCCAGCTCTCCTCACTTTCTTCACACTCATCTTGAATTATTAAAATGTGGATATAGATCTAATATCGATATCCACCTGAGATGGACAGAGACTGTCTAACTTGTTAAGGTTAGAAAGTGTGTGTTTATTTGAGCTGCAGGGATAGCTCCCAAATGTACAGCTCTGAAGTAACAATGCAACACAGAACTTATTTATCTATAACAATAATGCATATTTAAAATGCAGATACATATTCATAGCATAAGCGCCTCCCATTCCCTGCTTCGGATGGAAATTAGCAAAAAGTCATTAAGCATGCATAGTTCCTGCAATGGAATTGGGTCGGTGGTCGTTAATTTGGGTCTGAGGGCTGCTTTTGAGGAAGTAAAACTTGTCTTCTTCACTTTGACCTTCTTACCTCTCTGTTTTTTGACAATACATTTGACCCTGGAAAACTCCCAATGCTCTCTTCTATTGCTTTTAAATAGCTTGCATCTGGGCAAAATTTGTAACTGTCTAGGCTTTCTTTTGAACTTCGTTTCTTAAGATTATTAATTGTCTATTATTAGCACAGCTGAGTATCAGATAATCAAAGGCTACTCTGCACTTAATCATTCATTTCTTTCTAGCTGAGTTCTGCGTCTTTTTCTATTCTAGTTGATTTCAACGGAACTAACTTTTATCTAAAATCTCTACATTTAAGTGTCTAAAAGAAAACCCTCTGTTTCAATCTTTCACCTGTTCTCACCTTTCTCCTTTCCCCCGTCCCCCTCAGGACACGAATCAGGTAGGGCAGGTCTTTGCTCACCTCCACATAGTTCAGGTTGACTCTGCACTTGGCAGCTGTATCGAGGAAAAGCTGGGAGTTCATTTCATCCAGCAGGATGTAGACAGGCACTCGGCGAGAAGCAGCATCCAGCACCTCAAAGAGCAGATCCACGTCCGTGAAAACGTCCATCACGATGGCCACCACCTGGGGAAGGGACGCAGGGACACATCAGCCACCTGTGCTGGCTCATGGCCTGACCAGCCATGTTTCCCAGCTTCTCACACCCCAAAGCTGCACTGTCTCCACCTCAATTTTCTTTTAAAACAGGAACTTTCATTCCAACTCCCTTTTGGAACAGGAAACATCCCAATTAAAGGTTCCTTTAAGCACTGGAAGGAGAATTTCTGTCCAGGAAGGTGCATGTTCTGTGTATGCAGGTGAGGGGAAACTTCACCATCCCTGGGTGTTCCCAACTCATCGATCCAATGAGTCCATGAATATTTTGGACATGAAATCACACTGGAAGGTGTATGGAACTGCTCCCCCACTCCAACATCCACGTGCCATTTTTAAGTAACTTTTGGACAACATTCAGGCAGCCAAAATTCAGCTGCATCCGTGTGCTGATTATTTGGGAAGCAGTTTCACAGGTCTGCCTTCCTGTCCTTCCCAACTCCGTGAGTAAAAATACTCAATGGAAAGGGCGTAAGGAAGACGGAGCCAAATTCTTCTCAGTGGTGATGACAAGACACAAACTGAAACACAGGAAATTACAGTTAAATTAGAGAAAAGCCTCTGGGACTGTAAGGAGGTTGAACATGGGACCAGGTTGTCCAGAAAGGCTTACTCTCCACCCTTGGAGATGCTCAAGGACACATCCTGAGTGACCCTCTCTAATTGACCTCCTCTGACCAGGTGGGGCTGGACAGGACCAGCTCCAGAGGCCCCTTCTAATCTCAGCTGTTTGGGGATTCTGTGAACTCCTGGTGTTTTTTAGTGTGGCTTTGGACACCGTGCCATGAGAGCAGAGCAGAGACAAGCTTTGGTGCAGTCAGCGGTGGATTTGGAATCATCCTGCTCCTTTGTCAGGTTCTGGAAGCAAAGTTAAGGGAATAGGCAGAGGACCTGATGTTGCTCAGCCTGGAGAAGAGAAGGCTCCAGGGAAACCTTAGAACCCTTTCCAGTGTCTAAAGCAGCTCCAAGAGAGCTCAGGAGGGACTTTGGAAAAGGGCCAGCCAGGAGTGACAGGACAGAGGGGAATGGCTTTCACTGCCAGAGGGCAGGGTTAGATGGGATCTTAGGAAGAAATTGTTCCCAATGAAGGGAATAAGGCCCTGGCACAGGCTGCCCAGAGAAGCTGTGGATCCCTGGAAGTGTCCGAGGCCAGGTTGGACAGGACTTGGAGCAACCTGGGCTAGTGGAAGGTGTCCCCGCCCATGGCAGGGGGTGGAACTGGATGAGCTTTAAGGTCCCTCTGACCCAAACAACTCCGTTATGATTCTCTATTCTGATAGAGAATGTGTGGGTTTCCCTCTGCTCTAGCTGGACTCTCCCTGTCTCACCTGCTGAGCTGCTCGAATCATCCTGCGAGCCTCTTCCTTAATGCTGGGGTTGTCTGGCGGGGGTGGCTGCACGAGCGTTGTCACCTCTGTCCCCCTGAACCCAAAGACCATCGGCCAGCCCAGGTCGAGCTCAGGAACGGCAAGGTCTGAATTCATGGGCCAATAAGTCCCGGAGGATCCATCCATGTCATTGTCCCCCGCGGTGTCCGTGCTGCCCTCCTGGTTGGCATATTGGGGTTTCTGGAGGTTCTGGATGATGTGATCCACCTCAGAGCCGCAGAGGAAATCGGGGGCCGCCTCCTCTGCCAGGAAGCGCTGGTAGCTCTCCTTGCCCTCCTCTGTGAGCACATCCAGCGCCAGGCGGTAATACTCCTTGTAGTGGGGGGGAAGGTAGTTGGGGTCCAGGGGATTGTCCCCCTGCGAGGAGCTTTGGGAGCGATGAGCCATGAGGGGAGGGAAAGCTGGAAGGAAAGAAAAAACAGCCGTGAGAGCGATATCATGATGATGACGGTGATTTTTGTATTTTCTTTTTATACCCTTTTTTTATATTTTTATACCCTTTCCCTTCCCTGGTACCCTCTATACACACTCCTTGTACCCTGCACAAACACTCCTTGTACTTTAGCCCTACATGTTTATAACCCTTGCAGTCTGATATTTAGCTCAGTTTGGGGTCCTGCAAAGCGAGGAAGACCAAACATTCATATTCTCTCAGAACCAGAGGCTCCAACCTGTTCTCTCTTGGAACATGTTTTTGTAAACTCGGCTGTAGTCTCATCTGGGGGGGGTTCATTAGAATAGGAGGCAATTATTCATTTATTAAGTTTCTTATTGGGGGATTTTAAGTAGATATGCTAATTTTGTGAAGTCCATAAAAATCCGGTACGCGTTGTATGGGGGTTCCGGCTCGTCGTTCACTCCATGGCGTGTTTTCCACCTTTGATGAGTCTGGGCACCTCGGATCCTATTAAACCGAGGTAAATTCCCTTTTCCCTGTACTGCTGTGTCTGCTTCATATTTTCACTAGCCTGTTTAAGGCATCAATAACAGTGACACATCATCACAGAGCAAAGGGAAGAGATTAACAGCATGGAGAAAGTTCAATCCGAAGGCATGAGAGCCTAAAATTAGGCAAAGGTGTGTGTCACTTAACCATTACCTTCACACGGTTAATTGTTTTGGGCCAAAATAAAGAACAAATCAACCAGGCAGCCCTGGGATGAGCGAGGCCAATGCATCCAACAGAATGCCCAACTTTTTCTTTTAGGCTGTTGGTTGCTAAGCTTAAATTTATCATTTGTTTTAAAGTCAAGAGCAAAGCTCTAAGTGGCTATTATCTACACTCCATGAAAATCAATTTCCAAATTGATTTACTATGTTCCAATTTACTATGTGTAATGTGGCCCTAAACAAAAAGCACATGCCTGGATACAAGGGATCCTTATAAATTGGGTGTTATAAGCACCTCAGCACGTGAACAGAAGCAGGGGGTACGTGGGTGCAGGTGAGTTCAGGGATGTCCTGCTGGTGTGACACAGTCAGAAGACAGAGAAGTCTTCATGAGATGAATGAAGAAATAAAAAACAAGGGATGTGATCACTTCTTCAGTCTTCTCGTGTTGAGAAAAAACAGAGCTGAAGGGGCTCACATGCAATATTTGATAATTGTCTGTATGAAACTATAGACAAACCTGATTTAAACCCATTTTTTGAAAGAAAAGCTTGTTGTGCCATAAGCAAAATCAGTAATATCTGACTGATCCACAAATTGCTCAAAGCAGTCTGGCTTCAGACTCTGAGCTAATGTCAATGCTGGAATGTTCTTTTCCTGCACCCACCACTGAGGCACCAGCAGAAATTTCCTCACGATCCCCAAAAGAGTGAGGGATTCCTGCTAAGCTCCTTTACTGACTGTGAGTACAGAAGGTGAGGCTCACTGCTGTTGTCATTGCCATCCAACACTTCTGATTCCAAAATGGGAGGGATTGCCATGGACTGGGAGGAAGACAAAGATTTCAGACTCAGACTGTCACTCTCATTAAGAGTGTAAGGATAAACGAGTTTCAAGTTCTTATCTGACCTCTGTTACTCCAGCCTCAACCTCCCACAAGTTACTCCTGCTCCAAACTGAAATTCCCGGAAAAGCTGTGTGATACAACAGGAAAAATTATGGTCTTAATAGAATAGGAAAGTCCAACAGCTCCCTGTGTGATTTATTGCAACAGATCATCTTTATAGTCCACACAGGCAGCTGCCTTTACACTCTGAATTTATCTTCCCACTCTAATTCTGTCTTTTTTCTCTTCAAGTACACAGCACTCCTCTATGTATCTCTGATGGAAGGTGTCCCTGCCCATAAAATGGTCTTTAAGGTCCCTTCCCACTCAGACCATCCTGAGATTCTGTGATTTTGGGATGCTCAAGTCACCAATGTTCCTGCTTTTAACTATTTCAGTAATTTTAAGGACATGCTCCCAATTGCATTCATCTTGGATAGGAGAATAACATATCCAATTCATCCAAATAAAACCCATGAAGAGGTCAGTGGTCACACAGCAAACTGCTCACAGTGCTCAGAGAGTGAAAGACAACTGCAACATTAAAAGAAAGAGGCATCAGAAGAACTCTGTGGACAACCAAAACAGCAGAGGAAATGTCATACTGCTAAAGCGGTGAAACAGTTTTACATTGATTAATAGAATTATTTCACTACAGTTATAAATGAAGAAGAAGATTGAGCTTTGAAGAAGCTGATTGGTAAGAAAACAGCAGCACTGCACAGCTTCAGCAGGAACTCATGGTTTTACATTGATAAATAGAATTATTTTACTACAGTTATAAATGAAGAAGAAGATTGAGCTTTGAAGAAGCTGATTGGTAAGAAAACAGCAGCACTGCACAGCTTCAGCAGGAATTCACAGCTGGAGAGGGCTGGGGATATGATGTTTTACTCCTCACATCCCAAAAAAAGGCTCATTTACAGCTGAGCTCTGACTCCTCAGCTGAGAGAAGACATCTAAAAACTGTGACCAGGGACAGTTATGCTCTCCATTGCCACCACAAGAACTAAACAGGCGAAAAATTAACCTGGCAGGTTAGGGGGTGGGTTTGGAGGGACATCAGGGGGGCCCATTTTGGGCTCAGCTGGGCCCATTTGGGAGAACTCTCTCATTGCTCTGCAACTCCCTGACAGAAGAGAGCAGCCAGATGGGGGTCAGCCTCTGCTCCCTGTTTCTACAGTGAGCTCCCCAAGTGTTTGTGGTGCTCATTATATTTGTGAATAAGCAGGAAAAATGGTGCTAGAGAAGTACATTTGATGTGAAAGCAAAATGATCCTCATGGGTTTCCCTGAGACACTTGGAGAACAGTCAAGAAATAAATAAAATTTCTCCTATTACAGCCCATCTTGCTGAATCCAGATGGATTCTGCACTTAATTAATGGATTTTAAAAAGTTTTGTTTTGCTCTGTTCCAACTCCTTCTCCAGCTCTGGGTCAAATCATCCACCATTTGGAAAACAATTCCTCTCCAAATACGATGGAAGCAATCACATACCATTTCTGGCTGATATTTCTGCGCAGGAGGGAAGTTTCTAAGACAGAACTAGCTTTTAAAATCCTATCTTTTCACTTCTCTAACTAGTCTTGATCCATTCCAGGTGTGTGCACTATCCCAATGCAAGGCTGGATTTGGTGGAGAATCAGTTCACATTCCTTAGGAAATAATTACTTAGTGTGCAGCGTTGCCTTGTTATTTTTTGACTCCAGAACTGTGTGTATTTTGTAGGTATTCCATGCTTTAAACCTTGGTTCCTTTTAACAATTCAGGAAACACCACATCAGGTTTCCCTTCAGAGGCTGGACACACTGTCAAAGAAACTGAGTCACAAAGTGAAAATACCCCAAAAGTAGATTTTCAGTCTGTAACTACTGATTAATAGAGAATTTTACTTGCTTACATGCTTGTTTATTTTATTTAATGAGGAATTTAACTTTATTTTAATTGCTGGTCCCAGTTTACAAAATCTTCTGACACGAGTCATGAGGAATGGAGGGAAAAATGAAAGAATAAAGCGTGGCACCTCCACAATTCACTTGGGGGTCTTTATAATGGGTAATGAAATATTCTGTGTGCAGTTCCAGCTCAGGCACTGAACTGTCAGTGGGGACAGGAGGAGAAGAGCTCATGTCAACCCAGCACCTGCAGCTTCCATCCTTCTATTTTCATTACAGTATTGGAAAATTAAATCCCTGAAGTCCCTTAGTCCAAAAACTCGGCAGTGCACCTCAAGATAAGCTAAAGCATATCACCAACCTCCTCCATGCCTTTGTCAGACACAATTTTATGGGGAAAAGCTTTCCAGGAAGAGTGGGAGAGAACAGCCCCGGCATTGGACAGGAGAGGAAAGGAATCCTGCTACATCCTGCCAATATGACCTGGGAAAAAAAATTCTAGAAATTGTTTTAAGCTGGAATTTTTGAGCAGAACACACCGATACAGAACCTGAGATGTTTTTCAGACCACTGAGCAATATCCCCACTGATCCTGGGGCCAAGGCCCTGGTGCTTCGAGGAAAGAAAAATTCCAGAAGGTAAATGAGGCAGCAAGGGGGAAAATCTACTTCCTCCCATCACCGAGCCCTTACATCTTGGGAAAGTCAATATAAATAAAGTGCAAACAAACCATAGCCAGGGCAGCAATTCAGGTGTGCACACACAGAGGTGCTCCATGTCACTTGGGATGCCCAAAGGGACCTGGCCTGGCCTTCAGCTGCTGCTGTGAGTCTCTGCAGGGCTGCTGTCACACCTGCTGTGCCTGAGGACACCTACAATGTCCCGAAACCCACAGGTTTCAGAACCAGGGTTACTCCTCAAGGGTCAGTGACTAAATGCATGTGTATAACGTGTCTATCTGCACCCCCTTAGAGGTGATGGAAAAAAAGTGAAAAACATCCAAGAAATATGGGATAGGATTCATCTTCTAACAGACCAAATAGTCCCTTTTCTTACAGACATCGACAAATCAGGCTGCTAAAGCCTCAATGCTCAGATTTCAATTATTTCAGCTCCGAGATTCCCCTTTATCCTGTCACACAATCCATCCTATCAAGATCCTGCTTGGAACCAGAATTTACCTAGGGGATGGGAGGCAACTTTAACAGGAGGATGAATCAGATATTCACTGGGGACACACTCTTCCCTGTGAGGGTGGTGAAACCCTGGCACAGGTGCCCAGAGAAGCTGTGGCTGCCCCTGGATCCCTGGAAGTGCTCAAGGCCAGGCTGGATGGGGCTTGGAGCAACCTGGGATAGTGGAAGGTGACCCTGGCCAAGACAGGGGCATGGGATGGGATAAAGTCCCTCCAACGCAGAACAGTCCAAGATTCCTTCCCAGTATCCCATCTAACCTTGCCCTATGGCAGTGTGAAGTCCTCCTTGTCCTGCCACTCCAGGTCCTTGTCCCAAGTCCCTCTCCAGCTCTCCTGGAGCCCCTTTAGGCACTAGAAGGGGCTCTAAGGTCTCCCAGGAGCCTTCTCTTCCCCAGCTCTCCCAGCCTGGCTCCAGAGCAGTGGGGCTCCAGCCCACTCCTGTGTGTCACCGTGTCATTTCTTCACACATTTTAGAATTCTGTTACCATTTTTGGCATTTCACGCACTTCTCTGCTATCCTAAGCGATCATTCCATGACATTATGTCCATAAATTTAGAAGTATCACCATTCACGATCAGAACCTTTAAAACAAAACCTGCAAACTTTAGTTCCTCCCCAAGAAATCTTTCTCGTAATCCAGTGGGACAAAGATGGGCACAGACAGGCACACAGAAAGGCGTGGAAAGAAACCACAGAACCTCCTGAGCTGCAAGGGACCCACAAGGACCATCAAGTCAAACTCTTGGCCCTTCACAGGAAGCCCCAAAAATCCCACAAGAAGAAAGAAGGAGCTATGAGAGCTCTCCTTCACACACTAACCTGGACTGGTGGCTGGGTTTTGCAGGAGGAAGCTGCAGGAGAAGAGCAGACAGCTCTGTGGCTGTTTGCACGAACTCCTCCCATGCTCAGGGGCAGCCGATAAAGGAGAGCACGAAGCAGCTTGTTGGAAATTTAACAAGTGGGAGATGAAGGCCGATAGAATTGGGCTGATGAGAGGCAGGACTGAGCTCTCCTCCACCCGTCTGTGCCACAGACACTGCGCTGGCTGCGGCTGCACAAGTGCATGAGGAGTCCTAAGGGTGTATTTGGGCCCTCCTTGGCCAAAAAGCCACCAGGAGAGGGACAGGTGGAAAGGAAGGAGCATGGAGGTCTCAGCCATCCCTGTGATCAAGGGTGGGGTGAGGAAGGAGGAAATTTCCCTTTGGCTTGGCCTGATGTCTGTCTGTTCCCACTGGTGTGACTGGGAGTGATTTTACTGCCTGGGATGCCTGTGTCACATGCACTCAGTTTTGTGATCCCCAAAAGCTGTCAGACCCCCTGAATATAGGGAAGAGTCAGATGTGATCACAGCCTGCAGCTTCCTCCACACAGAAAAACACTCAACAGTATGGAATATTTAATGTAAGGAAAAGTGGCTGACAGATGAACCTGGAGGTAGAAACTGTCCTTTTACCTCTGGATTCACTCTAAGAGCAGGAACTGGGAAAAGCACAGAATTATTCTGGGCAGCATTTGGTGCCTGTCCATATTATGTTCCACTTCAATAGACTTTGACAGCTTTTATCCTAACAGAGCAGCAGGAAATCACAGTTCCATCCACGCTGTGATCACCACAAAGCCCTACATATTAAAACAAATAACTAAAAGGACCTGCCTTTCTCCCGAGCCTTTACGCCAGGTGTGAATCAAGGGCGCTGGGCTGTGTTTGCCCAGCCTAAGCAAAAGGGAACTGGCTCAGTGTTCCCTTTCTCTCTCGTCTGCCGTGCCTGGTGCCAGCCCTGCTGATGCCTCAGCACCTGGGGCTGGCTCCGTGTGCCTCCCCAGTGCTGACTCCAGTGCTTGTTGTTACGTGTTCTGCCTGCACAGCGAGTTCCCAGGCTGCCTCGCTCAGGTGATCCCTTCCCCAGCCAGACCTGCTCCGCTGCTTTGGGACACTCCCAGGAGCTGAGGCTGCCCTAGGCACCAAGGAAGGAACTGCCTGGGAGGAAGCAGAGCTGAATCCTTGAGTCTGGAAAAGGCTGGGAAGACCCAAATTGTTCCCTAGACCCCTTAAGTGCAAGTACAGGCACAAATTTCTGGACTTAACCACCTCATTATCTTTTTGCTGCCCTGGATAGCACCAAGAAGACAAAGGCAGCACAGACAGACTGTTCTTTAGCCAAAACTCTGTACAGTGAGCCACAAACCCCTCTATGCTATGAACACCTGAAGGGCTTCCGAACCATGGACAAGAAATGAATCAAAGCAATTTTGATCCCTGTGATCGGCCCCATACACCACATTCAATGGCATCGCTGACATCTCCTAGGGGGGCTGCAAAAAAATTAATATTTCCAAAATGTCTCAATACACGAAGTTTACAAATAATTTATTTTTTTTTAAATTGGCCTCAAGAAAACAGAAAAGATCTCATGCAAACAGACTGCTGATGTTCTGGGAGGGTTGGGTTTAGGAGAGGACAGCAAGGCCTCAGGGAAAATGACTGGAGCAGACACGATGACAATGAGACATGGAAAGTGTTAGTTTGCTCTCAAGAAAATGTTGTACTTGCTAAATGATCTGGGAAGGAAGCTGTCTCGTGGAATACGGTTTAAGGTGTGGGGTTTTTAATTCTGCACTGTGTGATGGAACGACAAGCCAGTGCCTTCTGATCTTGCTGCTGGGGAAGAACCTGTATGAAGAGCAGGACACGCTCGTCCTCTCCAGAAGCTGCTCCTGTCTGTGCTCATTTTCCTTACTAAGGCTTGGACTTCTCCTGAAAAGGATCTTTCAGGTTAAGGCCTCTTCTCATTTGCCAGTCTCACAGTGGTGCAGCATTTGTATTTTTGAAGTACAGCCCAGAATTTCCTACTTTGGCCAGAACGTGTGGCCATGGAATCGTAAAAGAGCTGGGGCAAAGCTGCACAGAGAAGTTGTGGCTGCCCCTGGATCCCTGGAATTGTCCAAAGTCAGGTTGGACAGGGCTTGGAGCAACCTGGGACAGTGAAATGTGGACAATAACCTGGATTAGACACGTTTTCAGCCTCAACTGCCTCTGCCAAGTCCTAATTCTTATTTTTTCTCTTTCCATTCTCCTCTCTGCATTTCCTGCTGAGTCTTGCCATGTTTGCCTTCTCAATGCCCTCTTCAGGGCACTGTCAAAGGGTTCCTGTCCAAATTTCTGGTTGGAATTTGTTATTCCTGTTACAATGCCAAGTAAGGCCCCCCAGACCTTCTCCTTTGGTCATATGATCACTCCATGTTAATCATCTGAGTGAATGCCACCCCATATTTTACTCTCGATGGTCTTATATGGATCTCAGTCACTATTAAAAAAAAAAAAAAAAAGACAATATGTCTGCCTGCTGCAGTCTGGGAGTTTCACTTTAAAAACTGTGGCCATCAGATGAGAAATTTGCTCCAATTAATCAATTATTCACTGAGCTTCCAGAGATTGCAGCTGCACTTTCTGTGTTCAGCTGACCCTGAAAAATGGCTCCATGAACACTTTCTGTGTCTCAGCTGAATGCCCTGAATGCTTTCAGGCATGTGGCAGAGGGGAACTGGGAGCCTTCAGCACCCACTGGACTCTCACTCATCTCTGCTTACAAGGGATCCCACAAAAAATCCTTTGCTGGAGAATCAGGAGAGCGGCCAGACATTCAGAATATCCAGGGGATCTTTCTGCTGGCCAGAGGAAGAGGAAAGTGGCAGAAAAATTACATGTTGTAATTTTCTTTGTGAAGTGGTTACTGAGACACCTGTCAGCCTTAACTGTCCTGTGCAGCAAGGCCACAGAGTGGACAGGGAAATCTGAGAGGCACCAGCACAAAACCTGATGTTTACAGCAGCTGGAAATGAAATGCCATCCTCAGTGCAAAAGGTGTCTCTCAGAGAGCAGATTATCAGAATAATCATGGAATCCTTTGGGTTGGAAAAGCCCTTTGAGAGCATCGAGTCCAATCACTCTCCCAGCACTGCCAAGGCCACCACTAACCCATGTCCCCAAGTGCCACATCCACGATAACAATGCTCATGCCACATTTGCTCTCCTTCAGCCAATCCCTTTCCCTGGTCTTTATATAAAAAGGCCACAAGTATAAAGAAGTCTAAAACAGAGAATTTTAAAAAAAAGGACAAACATTGTAAGGTCTGATTTGGAGAAGGAGAACCACGTGCTGCCCTTGACTTTTACTTCCCACACACACTTTAGAAATTTTAGAAATGCACCCATCAAACTCCTCTTCCTCATTAAGGCTACAAAAACACAGCATATGGGGCCTGATAAGCAGTCCAGACGTGCTCCATGTAACGCTAAAATGCAAAGAATTCCAATCCTGCATGGTTTGGAGGTGAATTTCAGTTGCCTGGAAAGTTGTGATTGCCAGAAAAATTATGTCTAGAACATGGGTGAATCTGTCCTGGGCCACGACCCTGCTCTGGCACAAGCATACAGACATTTCCACATTTACAGAATCTCAGAATCAGAGACTGGTTTGAGTTGGAAAGGACATTTAAACCCACCTTGTTCCACCCCACCTTCCAACAGTCCAGGCTTCTCCCAGCCCCATCCAGCCAGGCCTTAAACCTTCCAGGGATGGGGGAGCAATGACTTTTTCCTTTGGCATGCAATTTTCCCTAAACCATACAAAGAACAAGAAATTTTTCCCCCCTCAGAATGCTCCTATTGCCAGGTCACAACAATTCCAACTCTCTTTTCAGCCCTCAAATGGAACTATAAAGCCCCTCAGGTAAATGGGAGTGAGACCAAAACAAAAACAACTTTCTCTCCTTAAACTGCAGCCCCCATGTGTCCATCTAACAGGGCTGGGGCACACTGTGCTCTCCTGCCTCCTGATCCAGGGAGAGCATTTGCATAGGGAACTGGGAAATGGTGTTCAGCACTGCTGTCACTGTCACTGCTCTGGTTTGGGGTGGTTTGCTGTTCCTGACCTATTTTTGGCCTCTCCTGCAGCTGAGCTTATTGCAGCTTCCACAAATTAGATGTTTTCAGCAGCAGAAGGATGTGATCAGTACTTCTGAAAGCCTCTTCCCTTTCTAACTGTTCCAGGAGATGGAGAACCCAATCCTCAGGCCAGGCAAGATCCATAATTGACCCCTATTGACCTCGGCCAATTTAGAGTGAGCAACATGGAACCGTCCCCTTCCTCTGCTCACACACAAATCCTGAGCTCTGTCAGGCTCACATCTATGGAAAACTCAGTGAGTGCCAGCACGTGTGCCTGTCCACACGCAGCTGTCCGTGTTCCTGCCCGTACGTGCACGACTGTGTCGGGGCTCGTGGGCCATGCCAGCGCTTGGCTGCACACCCAACCTGAGCGTGTGGAACACAGGGGCCTCGGGAATTGCTTCCCAGCTCCACAGACCTCGGCCCTCCTAGCACACAACCGCTGGTGACGTCCCCTCTGTCCCAATGTCCTGACCGCGCATCCCTGCAGCATTCCTGATGCGAAGAGAAGGCTCTGTTACAGGGAGCTCAGTCAGGCTGCCAGACCCATCCAAAAAATGAGGCTGAGTTTGGGAATATCTGCTCCTTAGGGATTTCTCAAAGGGGACGGGACACAATTGGGTGAAGTGTTTGATAAGCGATTTTGATCTGAGGACAGAAGGGTCCTTTCCTTTGCCATCCCCAACACATAGCTGGGACATTCCAGGTCCCTTCCCTCACCATCTCCAGTCCCTGCTGCCAGTGCTGGGACATTCCGAATCCCTTCCCTTGTCAACCCCAATCCCTGCTGCCAGCTGGGACACTCTATCTCCGCCCTTGCCTCTCCCATCTCCTCCTGTGTCTCTCCCTTCTCCCCATCATGGCGTTGACTGGGAGCTCCTGCCACTAGAGTCTTCCTGCGTAGAACCAGCAACCTCCTGCCCGTGGATTGCCTGCAGAATTCCCTGTCCCAGACGCAGGTACTCAGCCCTGTGCAGAGAAGCAGGACAGGCCCTCCCCAGCCCTTGCCCTCCACCTCACGCAGCCGTGCAGGTACCCCAGGAGGTATCTGCCCTTCTCCTACCTTCCCAGGGAAGCCGGGCAGGTGGTGGGCAGGTGGTGGGTCACTCTCTGGCTCAGGCGGCCATGCAGGTACCCACGAGGTCCCCGCCCTTCTCTACCTTCCCAGGTGAGCTGGGGCAGGTGGTGGGTCACTCTCTGCTCACCTGGACGTGCCTGCAACCTGATTCACCTGGGAGCCAGGCGAGCGAGGCTCCACCCAGGGCAGAGCGGGGGTGAGTAAGAGCGAGAGAAAGGCAAACTCCGGAGAGCTGTTCCCTCCCCAGGCGCGCACGGAGCCAGAGATAAGGGCTGCGCATTCCTGAGCCGCCGGAGGCCTCTCCCTTTCCGTCTGCCCCGAGCCTGTCAGACCAGCTCGGGACTGGCAGCGGGGCAGGGCAGGGCCGCAGCCCCGGTCCCGGCCCGGCCCCTGACATGGACCCCCACCACGGCCTCGGGCCCAGGCCTTGGCTCCCAGCCCCGGGAAGGCCTCTGGGCGCTGGCCCCGGCTCGGCCGCAGCCCTGCGGCTCCCACGAAGGGGCATTTGGGCTCCTCGGGCACTTCTCGTGCTCTGGGTGTGTTGGGGACAGACGAGCAGCAGCTCCTGGGCAATGGCACGGTGGCAGTGGAACAGGGACCCTGCGGCAGGGCTGTGCCCCCCTGCCCTGAGGGCTCCGTGAAATGGACTCTGAGGCCCAGACCCGCGGCCTCCTGTGTACCCCCATGGCTGTCCCCGCTCCCGGAGCCGGAGCCCCGCGGGCGGGGAAGGGTTAAGCGAGATTCCCCGCAGCCCCGGGCGTGGCAGCGCCTGTTCCACCTTTCATGTCCCAGCTCGTCCCGCCCGGCAGCCGCCGCCGCTGGGAGGGCCGGGCCGGGCCGGGCCGGCGGTGACTCAGGCGGGGGTGGGGGAGGCGGAGGGAGCGGTGAGGGCTGCGGCTGAGGGTCCCGGGGTGAGGGAGGGAGGGATGAGTCCCCCAGGCTGGGCGCTGCTGAGCTATCTCCAGTCCGGGGAGCAGGTTTGGGCTCCTCTGAAACACAGGGTTTTCTTTTAGAAACTTAAATGTAGAGATTTTAGATAAAAGTTAGTTTTGTTGAAATCAATTAGAACAGAAAAAGATGCAGAACTAAGCTAGAAAGAAATTAATGATTAAGTGCAAAGTAGCTTTTGATTATCTGATATTTACTCAGCTGTGCTTAGAATAGACAATTCATAATCTTAAGAAAAGAGGTTCAAAGGAGAGCCTAGACAGTTACNAAGAAGTTCAAAGGAGAGCCTAGACAGTTACAAATTTTGCCCAGATGCAACCTATTTAGAAGGAATAGAAGAGAGCATTGGGAGTTTTCCAAGGCCAAATGTATTGTCAAAAACCAGAGAGGTAAGAAGGTCACAGTGAGGAAGACAAGTTTTACTTCTTGAAAAGCAGTCCTCGGACCCAATTAACGACCACTGACCCAATTCCATTGCAGGAACTGCGCATGCTTAATGACTTTTTGCTAATTTCCACATGAAGTGGGGAATGGGAGGCACTTATGCTATGAATATGTATCTGCATTTTAAATGTGCATTATTGTTATAGATAAATAAGTTCTGTGTTGCATTGTTACTTCAGAGCTGTACATTTGGGAGCTATCCCTGCAGCTCAAATAAACACACACTTTCTAACCTTAACAAGTTAGAGAGTCTTTGTCCATCTCAGGTGGATATCGATATTAGATCTGTAGCCACATTTTAATAATTCACTCAGGAAAAGAAGGACATGGAGGGGCTGGAGCATGTCCAGAGAAGGGAAGAGTCTGGAGCACCAGGGGCTCAGCCTGGAGAAAAGGAGGTTCAGGAGAGACCTCCTCGCTCTCTACGACTCACTGACACAAGGGTAGAGCCTTGTGGGAGTCAGGCTCTGCTCCCAGATAATAAATGACAGGATGAGAGGTCATGGCCTCAAGCTGCACCAGAAGAGGTTTAGGTGGGATATTTGGAAGATTCCCCCTGGAGAGGGCTGTCCAGCCCTGATACAGGCTGCCCCAGTGCGTGATGGAGTCCCCATCCCTGAGGGGATTTAACAGCAATGTGAATGTGGCACTTGGGGACATGGGTTAATGGTGGTCTTGGCAGTGTTGGGGGAGTGGTTGGACTCGGTGTTCAATAATCATGGAATAGTTTGGGTTGGGGGGACCTTACACCTCATACAGTTCATCCCCCTGCCATGGGCAGGGACACCTTCCACTGTCCCAGGTTGTTCCAAGCCCTGTCCAACCTGCCCCTGGGATCCATTCCAGGGCTTCTCCACCTTCACAGGGAAGAATTTCTTCCCAAGATCCCAACTAAACTCACCCTCTCGCAGTGGGAAGCCATTCCCCTCTGTCCTGTCACTCCAGGCCCTTGTCCAAAGTCACTCTCCAGAGCTCTTGCAGCCCCTTCAGGCACTGGAATTGAGGTAACAGTTCATCAGCAGAGCACTTCTGCTCTCTAATGGAACGCGGTATTGTCTTTGATCTTTTACAGCTCTGCTATAATGCCTTTTCCGTCATCAGGAAACTGCAAAGGATCTGTTTTGAGGCCCCAAAAACGATGACATTGTTGGTGCACCAGCCATCCTGTGCTCATCCCACAGATTTTGGAATGGTGTCACTATGTACCTGGGGGCAATTCACACCTTCCAGACCAAAAAGATGAACTGTGGCTGAACCCCACTGGATATGAGGGAGTTAACCATTTATGTGATATCTCAGATACAAATTTAGATTGGGACCTCTTATCCAATCCGAAGCTGTGATTCAGAGCAAGCTGAACCAATCCTGCCTGTAAGGAAAGCCAGTTTTAATATGAGTTTGGAGCTTTTCCCTGTATGATGCTGAAATATGAATTGGTGAAATCCCTCAGAAAGTCAGGTCTAAACTGTTTCACTAGTTTTTCTACAAGGTTTCAGTGTCTGGCTTTACAAACCTTTTATTCTTTAAATAATGATGATTTGTAGTAAGAGATTAAAATGAGCTGTAAAGGAACTTAAAACCTATGTGAACTTTGGCTTTTAGATTCTATCATCCAGCAAGGACCTGTGTGAGTTATTCTGGGATGTTACTTGAGAGAAATCCCAGTGAAAATGCATTGGCCGTCACAGAGTTTGTGGTCAGAAATACCCTCACCCTCATGTTTCAGCCTTTATCTCACACCAATTTAATCTACTTCATTAAGTCTCACAACCTGTATTTGACTAAAGTACTTCTCAGTAACGTAAATATAATTATCACCTTTCAGTCTTCTCATTATTAAATAGAAAACATTTAAAACCTCTCTCTTCCTCTTTTCCCCATCGCTTAAACAGTATTTGTAGACCTTTTCTCTTTCAGCTTTTCCAAACTAACTTTCAAATCTGATTATCCAACTGGACACTTTTACTTTCAGTTTCACTGTTGCTGTATACATAAATACATCAGCAACATTTTATTAGAGTAGGTTTGACGTCTCCTGACCCAATTTCTGTGCAGTCCCGAGTGAGTATTACCTGGAATTGCTGACTTTAAAGCTATTCCTAATGGAATAAAAAGATCTGCATTCTTCCACTTAGGAATTAGTAATAAAGTTTTGCTGCTTTTCTATTCTAAATGTTGGTTCTGTTTATTTTCCTGTATTACCTCCAAGATAATATTGGTTATTTTAGAGAATCTTCATTCACTGTAAACGCAACGCACACGTGCAAGTGGTGTTTGTTTGGCTTTCACGAATTACAAAGTGTGTTTGCATTGTTACATTGGATTAGGACAGTAATCTGGGTAATTACTGTTTGTCACCAGTGTTGTACTTGGCTCCTTCTGCCAACGGCCTGCAAACAAGGGACGCTCGTGCCCCAGATTGATGACGTCTGGATTAACGCCGTGGGGTAAAACAAAGAGCGTGAGACCTAATTTCAGATTGTGGCAGCTGCTTCTGCTGTGAATGCAGCCCTCGGAGCCAGCAGAGCGTGGCACTGAACACCTTGAACAGGTGGGCAGCAGCAGGGGGAGAATGCTGCCCTGTTCTTCCCAGAAACCAACACAGCCTACAGGTCACGCTGGGGTACTGCTCTGGCCCTCCGTTTTGGCAGCAGCCTGGTCAGGAGCACTGCGAGGGGTCTCAGAGGGGATTGCACAAATTTGTGTCCTCAAGTACCGCAGAATTCAAAAGACGTGTAAATGTGGCACTTGAGCACATGGTTTAGTGGTGAACGTGGTGCTGGTGCTGGGCTTGGTGATCTTACAGGTCTTTTAAGACCTTCATGATTCTGTGATTCCATGATTTTAAAACTGAAATCACAGAAATCTGGTGGGAGCTTGGCTTCTGGTAGGTTTAGATGGGATATTGGGAGGAAGTTCAGTGAGGTGCTGAGGCCCTGGCGCAGGGCTCTCTGGAGAAGCTGTGGCTGCCCCTGGATCCCTGGACATGTCCAAGGCCAGGTTGGACAGGGCTTGGAGCAAACTGGGCTAGCGGAAGGTGTCCCTGCCCATGGCAGGGGGTGGGACTGGATGGGCTTTGAGGTCCCTTACCACCCAAAACATTCGTGATTCTGTGATTATCACATTTGGCTCTGGCTCCATCCCCCAAGGAGCCACTGGCCCAGTGTGATCCCTGACAGAAGGGAAGGAACAGACATTACCTGCCCCAAAGGCACCAAGAACAGAGACAAAGGTGATCTGGAGAACAGGAACTCATTCTCAGAGTCACTTCTTTAGCAGTGCACATCCATGGGCTCTTTGATAGCGGAGGAGAAGGTGGTGAATCCTCCCTTTGACTCATCCCAGCTGCCACTCTGGGTTTGATCTGTTCAGGCTCTGCATTTGTACATATCAGATTATGTGGGTTAAGTGCAGCTTTGATTTCACCTTTATCTGTCTGCTCTGAAGCAGTTTAACATGATCTGCCTATTTTTATGCCAGCTCGGTATCAAGAAGTCTGACTGGCACTGAGCTGATTTTTTTCTGCAGTGACCGCAAGCTCGGTCACTCAACTCACAGGTCCCTAACCCAATTCCCAGCCCCTGCTGTGCTGACAGCATTGGAAAAGTCTCTTCATGGTTACATGAGTCATCCCCCTCCAGTTCTTCAGGGTGACTTTTTGTCGTAAAGAATTGTGGAGAAATCCCACATTATTCTAACAAGCAGAACTGACATCTGAATGGAACTCTGGGAGTGGGGAACAGAAATGTGGTCTTGCACAGTTTCACAGTTAAAAGTTGTTTGCTTTTTTAAAGAAAACTGCCTTCAGTTAATGGGGCTGATGGGGAATAATCTGTGAATAATCAGTGTTACATTTATACAGCAGCACTGTTTGGGTACCAGGGCATGGAGTTGTGAGGGTTTGCTGTGTTTTTCTTTACCGATATTCAGCCTTGATGGCCATCCCTTCCTTCTGGGGCAAAACCCAGGAGTGACCTAAGGAAGGCAGGTCCCTGGGATCAGGTCAGCTAACCTCTGACCACACTGGAGTGTCCCCAGTGCAGACAGGGGCGATTCAGAACACCCAGTATGACCTGATTAAGAGAAAATCCAGAGCTGCTTGGCTGGGCCAGTTAACGCTTCTCCACAGGAACAAGGATATCCAGAGTCAGAGCTCCTCCCTCCACTGGCAGAGTCTCTATCTTCAGTCACAGGAGTCACATTTTAATTTCTAGTCCAGACTTGTTGCAGTCTGTAACTTCCTCATGAGGGGAAGAGGAGGAGCAGACACCAAATTCTTCTCTGTGGGGAGCAGTGACAGGACCCGAGGGAACAACTGGAGCTGGGTCAGGGGAGGGTTAGGCTGGATATTAGGAAAAGGTTCTTCACCCAGAGGGTGGTTGGGCACCGGAACAGGCTCCCTGACAGAGTTCAAGAAGTGTTTGGACAGTAACACTGTTTGGCACATGGTGTGAGTCTTGGGGATGGTCCTGTGCAGAGCGAGGAGTTGGACTCGATGATCCTCGTGGGTCTTTTTCAGCTCAGCTTACTCTGCGATTCCGTGATTCATACAAACTATACTGCAGCGTGTAGAGAAGGCGAACAAGATTTTGCAGTGAGGTGCACTGTGTCCTCTGTCCTCCCTAACGAGAAAAAAGCCTCACTGCTGTGATAAATGAGTGAATGATAAATGCTGGCTTTCGCATATATGAATTTAACATTTACAAGTGATGGGTACTGTATAAAAAAATAATGTTAAGGTAAAATGTAAGTAACGAGAAACAAGGTTAAGGTAAATTGTAACTCCGAGATAGTTGTAATATGTTAGAAAACGTAGTAATAAATACATGGTAATAAATGTCTTTTAAGTTGATAAAACACAGAGCCAGGGATCAAGACATCCTAAAGAAACAAAGAAGTTAACTGCTGGCATCCCAGGAAATCTGTTATCTCGACTCACACCTCCCAAAAAGAACTGTCACCTACAAATTAAGGTGAAACATAGACGGGAGGATTTCTGCCTTCAGTTCTGAGACAATCCAGAGGACCCGAGACTCCAAGACAGGCGCCTTCGCTGGCAGAAGGGGGCAAGGATCAGAGGGGGGGAGTTGAGTGAAGTGTAAAATTACCTCCTAAGCTTAATGAATATGTAACAGTTAAAGAAAGTACTTAAGTTCACAGTACAATGGATGGGTGTGCCTCTGGCAAAATTGCTAAGCACCCAGCGCTGTTCTGCCTTTGCTCTATTAATAAATACTCAATATTATACAGTTAAAATTTTGGCCCTTGAATTCATTTATAACACTGCACAGCAATGATTTAGATTGAGAGTGTTGGTTTAAGGTTATTCAATAAATGAGAATTCAACACCACCGCAGCTAAACGCTTTCTGCAGCCGAAGAACTACACCTTCTGACCGGCGGTGCGCAGCACGGGCCTGACACCGAGCCGGGGCGGATCCGCTCGCTCCGGGCTCCTCCTCCCGCGATCCTGCGGCCCTGCCCGGGGCGCGGCCCAGGCCCGAGCGCGTCACGATGACGTCACACAAACGGCACTCGATGGCGTCACGCATAGCGCCACGTGACGGTGTCACATGACAGAGGGGACGCCCAGCTGTTTCCGGCGCGGTCCTGTCGGTCCCTCACGGTCTGGGCCGGGCCGAGCCGCGTCGGTGCCGCCGATCCCTGCACAGCCTGAGCTCCATCCCGGTGCCGCCTATCCCTGCACAGCCAGAGCTCTGTCCCGGTGCCGCCTATCCCTGCACAGCCAGAGCTCCATCCCGGTGCCGCCTATCCCTGCACAGCCAGAGCTCCATCCCGGTGCCGCCTGTCCCTGCACAGCCAGAGCTCTGTCCCGGTGCCGCCGATCCCTGCACAGCCTGAGCTCCATCCCTGCACAGCCAGAGCTCTGTCCCGGTGCCGCCGATCCCTGCACAGCCAGAGCTCCATCCCTGCACAGCCCGGGCCCGTCCCGGTGCCACACGTGCAGTCGTGCTTGTTCAGTCACACGCGGCCGATGCCCGCCCGGCCCTTCTGTCACCAAAATTATAGGGAAAAACAAAACCTCTCCAACATTTTTAATGTTAGAGAGTCAAGGCGTTACTTTATTATCTGGCCAGAATGTTGTTCTGGCCAGGGTGTGCCACAGAAATCACCTCATCCACACACAGCCCGGGAGTGCAGAGAGAATCATTCAGTGATGCACCGATTTTACAGGATTTCCCCCCAGTTTTTATACATTCAAAACCCATAGGGATGCCCTGTTTCAAAGTTCATTGGTCCAGGGTTGAGCAACCCCCAGTGTTCAGTTTCCCTTTGGATCCGAATCTCCCTCACCTCCGATGTAAATTAGATCTTCATTTTTCAATTTTCTTACCAGTCCTTTCTGGGTGAGATGTCTTCAACTCTGTCAGACGTGCTCTGGGGTGGATGTTTGTAGAAGGCCATCGATGTTCCATCAATGGTCTTTATTTTTTTGGGTATCTTTGGGCTGCTCCAGTCTCTCGATGTGTTGAGTTTATCAGACCTCACCTGGCAGAACAAGGCCCTGGAAAGAAACTTAAAATTCCTTTTTCTGGGGTACAGACAAACAAAGCCTTTGACTGAAGTTACACAAAATTTTTAAACTGGTATATTTTCCAACACTTCGGCCCCTCCAGATCTCTCCGAGTGGCGCCTCTGCCTTCCAGGGAGCTGCAGCTCTTCCTAATTCAGGATCAACCACCAGCTTGGTTAATATACATCAATTTCTGCATCCAGACCATGAAGGCATTAAAGAGCTGGGCCTGAAATGGGCCCCGGGGCGGTGATGGTCACCGGCCTGATTCACCCTGAGGCACCTCCTGTGGGATGGACGGTCCGGCTGTGCCCTGGGCTCCTTGTCCAGAAAGATCCTGGGAGAGACAGGGTCCATAGCTTAGTTAAAATTAAAAATGCCATCTGCTGGCTACCCTCGGTGGCCCTGCTGGGTGACCTCATCACATGAGAGATTGATTGGAGCTTGTTAACAGCTGCACATGACTTTTTACCCTGCCCAGAGAAGCTGTGGCTATCCTGTCCCTAGGTCAAGGTCAAGTTGGACAGGGCTTGGAGCAACCTGAGATGGTGAAGGGTGTCCCTCCCTATGGGAGGGGGCAGGACTGAGTGACCTTTAAGGTCCCTCCAACCCAAACCATTCCATGATTCTGTGGTGGGAAATGTCACCTGCTCCTGTCCCATTGCTCCCAAAAGAAGATTCTGTAGTTTTCAGGCTGCTTTGGCCCACTAATGATTGCTTAGGCCTTTAATTTGGTTAATGGTATGCTCCTTTCCCGTGGTTATGATATGGATAAATTCATAATACTTGAGAATTGCTGAGATGAGGACAACAATATGGGAAACATCAGTTTAGGAATGTCTGTTCATTGCTGTGCCTGTGCCCTGGGAGTGTCACTATCGATTAAAAACCTTCTAAAACTCTTGTTTCTGCTTGGTTGTTGGGGTTTTTGTCTTCCAAAACAAGCAAAACTGAATAACTTTGACTCCTGTAAATGTTTCTTCCATGGAAAATGGCTGGAGGTGTTTGCTTGCTCCTTCCTGTCCTCAGAGAGTGGAAAAACAGGTAATGTGAAAAAAAAAGACTGTGAAGTTGTGCCAGCCCACGCTTATTTGTGATAGCCTCATGTAGGAACCCCAAGTGGCACTTTGGCTGCACTGACGAGTAAATCCTTCTCAGTCGGATCTCCCGGAGTGCAGGAATTGCTCATACAGCAAAAACTGAGGGAATGGAGCAGCTGAGAGTCTTTTAAGATCCAGAACTTTTCTCCAGTGTCTTTTCTAATGTTACTGAGTTGTTTTTTGGTTTTTTTTTTAAAGTGGAGATCCGCTGGTAAAGGCTCAGCCTGCATCAAAGGATCCTGTGTGTTCCATCTGTTTCCATCCCCACGGGCTGCGGTGAGAGTGAGGAACCACTTTGTAATTAAACTTGAGAAGTATCTTCTGACAGCAGCACTGGGACAGCCTCCGTGGACAGTTCAGGTGTCACCAGGTGAGATGGGTGTCCCCTACCACTGTCTAGAGCAATTTGCAATCAGTGAATCGTGGAATTGTGATTCTCTGATTCTCTGACTGCTCCAGGACTCAAAGGGGGTGTTTTGTCTCACCTCCCTCACCACTTCAGCTGTGTTCGTAGTGTTTACTCTAACGGGGAAGCAGTGAAGTTACACTCAATGTCAGTTCATGTTTAGGTGGAATTTAAGTGATTTTAGTTGCACATGAAAAGCATGCACAGGTTTTGCTTTATTGTTGTGCCTGAGGGTGTGAAAGGTAATACGTATTTTGGAGTTAATGAAGCAAAATTCAGCTCTTGGTGGGTCATTCACAGAATCACAGAATCGTGGAACCTGAGAATGGTTTGGGTTGAAGGGACCTTCGAGACCATTCAGTCCCACCCCCCGACCATAGGCAGTGACAGCCTGGCCTTGAACACTTCCAGGGATGAGGCAGCCACGGCTTTGGGCAATCTGTGCTGGGGCCTCACCATCCTCACAGGGACTAATTCCTTCCCAACATCCCATCTAACCCTGCCCTCTGGCAGTGGGAAACCATTCCCCTTGTCCTGCACTCCAGTCCCTTGTTCAAACAAGGAGATTTGCCTAAAGGGGCTCCAGGATAGCTGGAGAGGAACTCTGGACCAGGGATGTGATGTGATTTGATGATTGTATGACCTGTCTTAGAAGAAGCACCAGTAATTAATCAACCACCTATTTGATTCTCCCATCCAGAGGCTGAGACCAAGCAAACCTGACCAGGACGTGAGACCTGACTAGACATGGAGGTACCAAGGTGAGAAGGTGAGAAAAGCTCAAACAGTGCTGGTAGGAGTGTCTGGATTGCAGGGGGAGTTCAGGGGGAACCCTATGAAGGAGGGATGCTGCAGATAACCTGAATTCCGGAGACCTTGTGGGGCAGAACAGGACAAAAGTCCTCAGGTCAGTGTATAAATGACACCGTGTAGAGGGAGGTGAGCAGGGAACCCAAATGGCCGGACCAGGTTTAGTTATAGTCCCCTAAACTGGGACCAAAGGGGAGGATGTAATTAAAGGCTGATTGTTTTTCGGGGAGGAGACTAAAATGAAGGAAAGGAGGGATGGGCAGAGAAAAGGATGGTCAAAAAATGGTAAAGAGGATCAGAAGATATGCAAATGGTGTCATTGAGAGCCTTCCAGGGACCTGTCAGGCAGCCTCACCTTTTATCAGTGGAGCCTGGAGCAGGACAATGGACCAAACCTCATTTTCTGACTTACAGTGTGCATTGAACCCAGGTTTGCATCTGGGAGGACTTGGAAAGAATGGGCAGGGCATAACCCCAGAGGGGATCAATAAATGGATAAATGGATAGAGAATTCTTTTGACACTAACTTAGAAACATAGAACAGTTTGGGTTTGAAGGGCTCTCCAAGGTCACATAGTTCCATTGACGCCGGTGATTTTTGTATTTTCTTTTTATACCCTTTTTTTATATTTTTATACCCTTTCCCTTCCCTGGTACCCTCTATACACACTCCTTGTACCCTGCACAAACACTCCTTGTACTTTAGCCCTACATGTTTATAACCCTTGCAGTCTGATATTTAGCTCAGTTTGGGGTCCTGCAAAGCGAGGAAGACCAAACATTCATATTCTCTCAGAACTAGAGACTCCAACCTGTTCTCTCTTGGAACATGTTTTTGTAAACTAGGCTGTAGTCTCATTTGGTGGGGGTTCATTAGAATAGGGGGCAATTAGTCATTTATTAAATTTCTTATTGGGGGATATTAGGTAGATATTCTAATTTTGTGAAGTCCATAAAAATCCGGTACGCATTGTACAAGGGGTTCCGGCTCGTTGTTCGCTCCTTGGTGTGTTTTCCACCTTTGATGAGTCTGGGCACCTCGGATCCTATTAAACCGAGGTAAATTCCCTTTTCCCTGTACTGCTGTATCTGCTTCATATTTTTACCAGCCTGTTTAAGGCATCACCATCTTCCAAACATCCTTAAAAAATCCTGCCAGGATGAAATGCCGCAGAAATAGTACCCCACAATAAATTATTCCATCATGGAAGTGCTCAGTATCCTTTTTGCCCATTCCAGATTCCAACAGATGTTTTCATTGAGCATAATGCTTCCTCCTGCTTCTTCTGCCTGAGTTTTCCTGAATAAACCCAGTTAGAACTGAAATTGTTTCTTTTGGTGAGCAATGTCCAGCGTGCTGTGTCCTTCTCCTGGTGGGCTGTGTGCATTGTTCCTCAAGCTCTGCGTCCCATTTCGGTTCCCATTTGGGGTCCCATTTGGGGTCCCATTTGGAGTGACATTTGGGGTTTCATTTGGGATTCCATTTGGGGAATTCATCTGAATTCATCTGCCAAAACAAGGCAGCAATAACAGTGCCGTGTGCCCCTGCCACGTCCTGTGGGAGAGGGAGGGAGGAAAGGAGAAAGGGGAGGAGCAGCTGTCAGAGCAGGAGTGCAATTTGGGGTGCAAACCTCCAAATTTATCCTCGTTGCATCTATGTCATACAGAATTCTAATTTCTGCATGGAGGGATGTGATCAGGACATGGACGATACACTGCTGGAGATCAAAATCCATTGGAACAGACAATGAGTTTGGAGTAATTTTATCTGTATGTATTGAGAAGCTGTCACGATATTGCTGATGTGGAGGAGATCACTGGGAAGGCTGAAAAAGAAATCTCTGTGAGCCTGCCTTCCCAGGAGCTGCAGTGAGAGAAGAGGTGGGGGAAAAGGTCTCTCATTTATGAGTAATTGTTCCATTATTTGGAACATTATTTGGAATATTTCCACTATAGTTTATATTTCTTATACATATAAACTCTGAGGTGAGATTAGATGTTCCTGTGGGGAACAGGCAGACGCTGTTTGGAAGGTTCCGTCCTCCAGCAGTGCATTGTTGCTGGTTATGGCTCAGGTAAAATACAGATATCAATTTTCTGAACATTTATTTATAGCCTGCCTTCACTTTAGAGTGTAAATAGGTTGATTTCAGTAACGTTTTCATTACACTCTTTGGTACAAGGTGTGAAATCAGCTCGCGGTTTGGTCACTCTGTGGTGTAAAAGGGAAAACAGGAAAACAAAGAGGAGGAGAGTGAGGTTGGAGTGGGGGCAGGTAGTTTTTATTGCAGAAAACAAGGAATTGGCCCTTTTTGGTGGGGAGGGGATGGTCTTTGCTTGTGCAGCCTTGAAGATCTTTGCATTCTCCCTATATATTGAACTGGGTTATTTCTGTTCCTATTTATATAAAAATCATAGAATGGAGTTGGGGTTGGAAGGGGTCTTAAAGACTATCTAGTTCCAACCCTACATGAATAAACCCTAAATAAATATCCCTAAATAAACACCCTAAACAAACAATTTCGGGTTAGAGTTACAAAATATATATCCCTAAATAAAAACCCTAAATAAACAATTTTGGGTTAGGGTTATAAAATAAATATCCCTAAATAAACAATTTTGGGTTAGGGTCACAAAATAAATATCCCTAAATAAAAACGCTAAATAAACAATTTCGGGTTAGGGTTACAAAATAAATATCCCTAAATACAAACCCTAAATAAACAATTTTGGGTTAGGGTTACAAAAGAAATATCCCTAAATAAAAACCCTAAATAAACAATTTCGGGTTTGGGTTACAAAATAAATATCCCTAAATAAAAAATATCGGGTTAGGGTTACAAAATAAATATCCCTAAATAAAAGTCTAAATAAACAATTCCCACTGATGACGTTTCTGTGTTTACTTTTGTCTGAAGGGGTAACTACTTCTCATTGCCTAATCAGGGTTCAGTTGTAGGTAAATTATACACACAAAGAGAAAAATCTGATAGTAAACCTGGGTTTTTTTTTGTTTTTTTTTTTTAAAACAGAGCCAAGTAAGGAAAGCCAAGAGCCTGCAGATCTTGCTGGTGTCCTCCTGGTATCACTGTGTTTCATTTTGGCTTTTCTCCCCATCCCTGAATATTGATATTTTCACAGGAAATTCAGGAGCATCTTTGCTAGATTATGTTGTAAGAACCACCACCAAAGTGTCGATACTGAAATGGGGAAAACCACCGTGACTAGAGGCTCTAAAATGTAAAGTAAACTTTATTATCCTTGAACCACAAAATAGATTTCTTTGGTTGTACAAATTTCACTAGTTACAGTCTTGATGCGCTAATTTTCCCTCGGAGTCTCTTGGGAGAGAACGGGAGAGAACCCAGAGCCTGGCACCAGGTACCGCACAGGGAAAGGAGAGAAGAATCACAAGTTAGTCACCAAAACCCAGCCAGGATTGTTTTCAAAACTGCTGTTGTTAAAAAGCAAATGCTAAAATTAGATTTAAAAAGGAAAAGCTCAAATTGCTGATGATGGAAGCAGCTGTAGCTGCAGTGAGAGATTATCAGAGTTCCCCCTTCACAAGTCTGTAAAATCAAAACATACGGAGTCAGTTAAAATGATCCACTGGATTTTGGCATGAAAGGAGAGGCTCAACTAAAAAACTGCACCCAAAAAACTGCATCCAGTTCTTTCCTTCAGCAAATGTACAAGCAGATGGGCCTGTCACTGCCCAGCCACTGTGAGGCTCAAGGTCCAACCCTGGTCTTACTGGGGAGTCAGAGAGCACCAATGGACAGGGAATGGGATTGTGCTGAGCTCGGACCTTCCTCACCGTTAGAGGCAGTGAAAAAAAAAAGAAAAGGGCTGTCTCCCCTCACTAGTGGCAGCAGAGGCTGATGGCAGAGCTGCGAGCAGCAGCTGTGACCTCCACATCTGCAGAGCTCACAGCCCTCGTTCCACGTGTGGAAACCAGGACTCACACCCAGGCTCACACCCACGTATTTCTCATTTTCCTTTTTCCCTCTTGCGTGGGCAAAACGTGCGTTTTCCCCGTTCTCCACGGAAAGCACGAGCTGGCAAAGTGGAACTGTGGAGTTATTGCAAGGCACAGGCCAGCCCCGTCCTGCTCTGCGCTGCTCCTGGCGCTCAGTGCCGTGCCAGGCACTCTGTGTCACCTCCCTGCAGCTCCCAGCCAGCCGTGGACACCGTGGGCTCCCCCACCAGAATCTCCCTCCTGTAAGATCCTCTAACTCCCAACCTGATCCCAGCCACGCCACGTTCTACCCATCCCCAGTTCCTGAACTCTACCCACTAAGGTACCTGCTGTCACACCTCCCACCTCTGCCACCGTGTCCTACCCCAACTATCCTGCTCCCCATCGCTGTCACACACCCCCTAAACCCCTGCTACGGCCGTCGGCTCCGTGCCTTTGCTGCCCCAGTTCAGCCCCAGTGCTACAGGAGACAGACTCCTCTGGCGCTCGTGTGCTCGTGGAGTGGCTCGTGTGTGACACGGGGACGTGTCCATCCAGGGAGGGATGGACAGCTGTCCTATCCCCAGGACAGCACCAAGTCCCAGAAGGAGCGGTGTCCCACCAGGACAGAGGCAGGTGGCACAGAGCTGGCTCTGTTTTCCTTGAGCACACAGTGTCAGTGGCACAGGGAGGCACTTTGCTGGAATTCTGGGGGGTTTTTTCCTTTTCTTCTTTTTGCCTCCAAGCTTCCCATTCCCACACGCTCCCAAAGGGAAGTGAGGTGACACAGTGCAGGAGGTGGGAGGAGACGCTTTTTGGCAAAAGACTGGAAATTAAATAGGAGTAAAGGCAGGCTGGACCTTCCTCCTGATTCCCACCAGAGGAGAAGCTCCTTTTAACCACTACAAAACCCAAGTTGAGGCAGTAACAGCTGGAGCCCAACACACTCTCACACTCCTACATTCTCCCTGTCCTACCCTTCCCCACACACAATTATTTACAGGCTAACGAGCTGCCCACTGTCCTGGCCACCCCTCCTCTCCATCTGCCAGCAGTCAGTCCAGTGTTGTCCCAATTTTGGGATGTGCCCCAGTGCACTGCCGGGTGAGAAACGAGGGCGGTTCACAGCCTCAGAGGAGTCAGTTGGCCACGGAGCTCCCGGGAAGAGCTCGGGTCCCATCCAGAGTCTGTAGGCAGCAGGGTGGCAGCCTGGTGCTGTCCCTGGAGCACAGGAAGCTCGGAAGGGCTGTGCCAGGCTAGTCCATCGCCCAGGAGCCTTGGGTCACCTATGTGGGGACAGCGGTCTCCAAACTGCGCCGGCTGTGCCGGAGCTTCCGCTTGCTGCTGTACAGGGCCATGTCCTCCAGCGCTGAGGGAGTTGGTGCTGATGGGTCCCGAGTTCCTAACGTGTCTTCTTCCTCTGGCTGCCCGTCCTGCTCCCGGGGAACTGCAACTGAAACACGGGGGTTTCTTTTAGACACTTAAATCTAGAGATTTTAAATAAAAGTTCTGTTGAAATCAACTAGACGAGAAAAGATGCAGAACTCAGCTAGAAAGAAATTAATGATTAAGTGCAGAGTAGCCTTTGATTATCTGGTATTTACTCAGCGGTGCTTAGAATAGACAATTAATA
>VZRL01006880.1:36476-141613 GCA_013397895.1 Origma solitaria | reverse complement strand
GCCTCGGCCTTTGGGCAGGGTGTTGTTGTCCCTGCCTTTCCCTTCACCAGAGCTGCTGACAATAAAGGTTATCTTGTGGAACTGCCATACAACGCCCCTCTCTCTCCCTGTCTCCAGGGCGCTCTCAGGGGTTTTCACAAGAGCTGCTGAAATCACTTGTAAGCAGAGAAAGCTGCTACACTTGCTGAAGTCACCCTGTTGCTTGGGGAGTTGCTGGAGCCTCTGGAGAAGCTGTTCCTGAGGGAACGCTTCCTCCAAGGAGGCTGTAGCACACCGGGACATTCCGGCACCCTCTCCCAGGAAGCAACAGCAGTTGACTCCCTTGAGGGCATGGAGGCCCTTCAGAGACACCTTGACAAGCTAGGGGACTGCATAATCACCAGCCATATGAAGTTCAGCAAAGAAAAGTGCCACATTCTGTACCTGGGATGGGGCAGCCCTGGATATATGGACACACTGGGGAATGAGATGCTGGAAAGCAGTGCTGTGGAAAGGGACCTGGGGGTCCTGGTCGATGGCAAGTTGAGCACAAGTCATTGTGCCCTGGAGCCAGGAGGGACAAGCCTGTCCTGGGGGCACCAGGCACAGCATCGCCAGACAGGCAAGAGAGGGGATTGTCCTGCTCTGCTCTGCTCTGGGACAGCCGCACCTTGAATACAACTTCCTTGTGAGGAGAAAAGGAGGGGCAGGCACTGATCTCTTCTCTGTGGTGACCAGTGACAGGACCCAAGAGAATGGCCTGAAGCTGTGCAAGGGGAGATTTAGGCTGGATATTAGAAAACAGTTCTTCACCCAAAGGGTGGTCTGGTGCTGGAACAGGCTCCCCAGGCAAGTGGTCACAGCACCAGCCCGATAGAATTCAAGGAGCGTATGGACAGTGCTCTTGGGCACATGGTGTGATGTTTGGGGGTGGTGCTGTGTAGGGCCAGGAGCTGGAATTGATGATCCTTGAGTGTCCCTTCCAATCCTGTGAATCAGTGATTCTGTAACTTTTTGATCTCCAAATATGTTCAGAGTCAAATTGTCTAACAATAAACTTCCTTAAGGGATGTATTTCTGCAATGGAAAATATATAAGGCCCTGCATATTAGAGTATTATATGTGGAGGAAAGAGAAGGGATTGTTGTGTGGACATTCTTCTTTGCTCAAGGGAAATCATTGGTTGAGAAGAGATAGAAAGATTATCTCAAATCAGTGAGACCAAGTAAAGTTTCATTCAAATTAACAGCAAACTCCTGTATAATCATATTGACAGTTGCATTTAAGAAAGGGAACTCAGAAAACTCACAGTATTGTCTGAGAAAAATGTGTAGGCTTGGGCAATTTCCTCAAGAATTGTAGGTAATGATATGAGAGCTACTGCAATGAGTGAAATGAAAAGGAGACATAAAAATGATGATGTACTGTCTAATTTAGATATATAGAGAGAGACTTTGTAGCTTATTTTTCAAGACTAACTCATTTAGCTATTCTGAACATATAGAAGAGATTTCAATAAAAAGTAAATGCAACCATTTGATTTTTTCACTCTGCTCTCCTTTGCCCTTCATTGCAAAGAGCTTTTTCCCGCCTTCTTAAGCAAATTACTGCTAAATCCAAAAGTTATTCAGTAATATTGAAAGGGGGGTGGGCATTTTCTCAAGCCCAAGTTTGTCATTATTGCTTCAAGTGTAAAATTTTTTCAGGATCTTACACACAGCATGCATTAAAATGTTGGAAAATCATGAAAAAAAGAAAATCCTCAGTGTTACTGAGAAAGCCTCTGGGATCTCAGATGTCAGTTCGAGGAGAGAGATTGCTCTACCTATAAATTCATCTCTCCCAGAAATGACATCCAAGGTCCCAGAGCCTTTTCCATATTGCTAAAGACTTTTTTCATGCAATTCCAGCAACGCAGTGCATTCCATTCTTCACAACAAATGTTCAGCTATTCATATTGCAGACGGCCAGACAGCTTGCTGACTGTCTAAGAATATTAGAGCTGCTGGGAACAGAGGTACCAAAATACCATATTGTACTAAATGTTCAGTAATATCTCATAAATTGAAAATCACTATATATTTCAAAAGAAAAATATCATCTGGAAAAAGCAAACAATATAACCCTAACAACAACAAAATAGAAGTGAATTAAGTATACTCTGTTAGAAATGCTGGTTGTTCACAGTTTAATTTGTGTGTGTGTGTGTGTGTGTGTGTGTGTCTCATGAGCATAAGCTAGAAGTGCAAACATATCTATTTTAGGCCATCAGTCTCACTTTGGCATTACAGCAGCTTCCTCTGTGTACTGAAAACACACTATGCTTTCAGCTAAATGCAAGTAACAGTCACAGATCAACTGCATTAAAAGAGAACAGTTAGAAGAGTACATTTTTGTCAGTGAGATTTGGCACTGTTCAAATTTACTCTTTTAGTCACAATTAGCAAATGCTATGAGGACTTCAAGACAATTTTTATCTTAATGTGAATTGTAGGGGAAAACAATAATGAGTTGTATTTAAAGCAAGATAGGGATTTGCTACTAGGTATAGATAGAGGTGTGTTACTAAGAGCTCAGGGACATTCATTGGAGCAACACTTTTTCCCGGTTAGGAGCATATAGCTGTTTGTAAGCTCAGAAGAAACAGAGGAGCTTTTTCAGATTCACACTGCAGCAGCCTCACACTGAGGGATCCCTGACTGATGAAGGAGGAGCTCCAAGGTACCATTGCGCTGTTTTCAGGCATTAATAGACTAGAATTGATCTGTTGTTATATGACCACAATATGAGCTCTAGATGTATAATGTAAACATAACACATTGCTTTATGAGTTAATATTTTATGTGTTTTAAAGAAAATTTCTGAGTTTTGATGTGAGTTGATTTAGTTGACAAAGTAAATGTGAACCTGACTGACACTGGAGTCACTTAGCTGAGTGCACCCTTTTTTTTAGGGGGAGGGAGGGACATAGAAAGAAAGACAGAAAAAAAGAAAAATAAATTGAAAAAAGGGAAAAGGAAAGGGAAAGGGAAAGGGAAAGGGAAAGGGAAAGGGAAAGGGAAAGAGACGGGAAAGGGAGAGGAGAGGAGAGAAAAGAAAAAGAAAAAAGAAAAGAAAAGAAAAAAGAAAAGAAAAGAAAAGAAAAGAAAAGAAAAGAAAAGAAAAGAAAAGAAAAGAAAAGAAAAGAAAAGAAAAGAAAAGAAAAGAAAAAAAAGAAAAGAGGAGAAAAGAAAAGAGAAAATTGGAGGATAGGAGGGAAGGATAAGAAAAGCCTTCCTCTGACTCTTTTTCAGATGCTTCTCTGAAAACCTGTGCAAATGGCCCTAAGGACAGGAATCTGTGCAGCGTAGCAAATCCCAGCTGAGGTCAGGGAACTTCATGGAGACTAAAACATCTGTTGTTGTGTAGTCAGGTGGGTAACTAGGATTTCAACTGAGAGGAATTCTAAAAGCAGCTGAGATTTGGATTACAACTATTTTTATACATTTCTAGCTGAAGTTTGGGAAGCTTAAGTGATCCAAATAATCATTATCAATATATATTCTAGGATCAGAATTTTTGGAGGATTGCGCCATGATTAAGGCATTTTTGTTCTGATATTAGGCCTTTGGAAATTTTTTCTCTTTTGCATGCCGTTCAGAATCACAAGGCCTTATTTCCATCATTGTCATGACTGCAGCACAATAGCTGCATCAGCCATCATTTTTGAGAAGATGCATGCTTTCTGGCTGAACTGCAAAAATGCTTGTTATTGTTGACAGCCACTTAACATCCAGAACAAATAGTTTTCCACACAGAAAACAAAAATATTAATTGATTTTAGATACAGTTATGTTTTTTTTACAGCAGATTGGACAGCTCTGCAGTCTGGGAAGCAGCTAAATTGTCTTTTGTTTTTTGTACCAGACATGCATAAAAATTTGGGAAGTGTATTTTATCTGTCACTTCTGCTAGCAGCAGACTAAATTTGCCTACATCTGGCTTCATGCCCTATAAAGTAAGTTTCTCTCCCTTTAAGCTCTGATTTGTTTGGACTGTAATTACTCAAAGGGTAAAAGGATAAGGAGTATGTGGGGTTCTTATTTAGGTGTCTGTGGGATCCATTCCCCCATTAACCCCTCTAAAATCTGAGCCTCATTTCTTTGCTTTCTTTTAACGAGCACCAGCCACAGCAGAGCAACAGACCCAGAAGAAAAGAAGAAGTATATTGCACCTGCACAGTGACAGGATTTCCCTGAATACCACAAGCTCCCAGTACTGGGTGAGTGGCAATTTGGCCTCAGAAAAAAAAAAATGGGACACAGAATCATAGAATTATTTGATTTGGAAGGGACCTTGATGATCATCTAGTTCCAGCCATAGGCAGAGATGTCAGCCATTAAATCAGGTTGCTCAGGGCCCCATCCAACCTGGCCTTGAACACTTCCAAGGCTGGAACATCCACTTCTGTTAACCTGTTCCAGTGCCTCAACACCTTCACAGTAAAGAATCTTTCTTTTACTTTAAAACTGTTCCTTCTTTTCCTATCTGCTGTGTAAAAAGTTATTCTCCCTCCTTTTTATAAGCCACTTTAAGTGCTGGAAGGCTACAATGAGATCACCCCAGAGTCTTCTTTTTTCCATACTGAATAATCCCATTGCTAAGACATTGCTGCTCATATGGCAGTATCATGCTGTTCAAAGATATTATCATAGCCCTTTGGTAGAACAGAATTACTTTTTGCCTGATCCAAGACCTTACCCTAGCCACAGTCTTATACATCTGCTGCATCTGGTTCTGGGCTCAATGTAGCATCTGCAAGCTGTACATAGGTATCACTGGAAACTTTTCACATGGTGGTTAGGGAGTTTAGATATGAATAAAATGCTTTATTTGGGACACCATATGGTGGAAAGGAGGGTTGTAAAATAGCTACATGACAAGAGAAATTCATCTATTTGATAGAGACCTACTCACAGCCTAAAAATATCTTACTTAGATTAGACATATAACCTCTGTTCCACCACTCTTCTGCCTAGAGATGTAAAAAAACCCCTCAAAGAATAATGAAGGTTGGTTAAAAAGGAAGCAACTTATTTTATATAGGAGTAATATCATTGGTTTAGCTGCTCCTTTTCCTTGTCTGTAGAGGATTGCTTGTTTTGGCTTTTGTCAAAGTTCTCTAAAACTTTTTGAAATTTCTTTGGCCAAAGATAAACTTTTCCATATCAGTTTTCCCTAAGCAGAATTCTCAGTCTGAAGGCAACTATTGGGCAGACACCCATTAAAGAATAAAGAAGAAAACACAAGGCAAAAATCCCAACAAACCAAAGCCGATTTATGACTAATTTATAGGTCACCTTCAGTGTTCACGGAAACACTGTGTAACAAACTAGAAGAAAAACATTATTTTTTCTTTTTGTTTCTTTAGTCAAGAATGTAGCTGCATAAGAGAATGCCATGTCAAGGGTTTTGCTTTTCCAACTAAAAGGCGTGCAAAAGGTTAATAAGCAGAGAAAAAGAAAAAAAAATACCCCCCAAAATAAAACAAACAAATGAAAAAGAACAGAGAAGGATAGAAAGGGGGGAAAAGATTTTAGATCAGGAGAAAATGAAAAGATACAAGGCAGCTGCTTGCAAAGACGTAAAGAAGGAGCAGCAGAGGTACAACTGAGAGAAGTAGAATCCAAAGGCCCATGAAGACACAGGCAATAACAATGGTCATGACTTCAGGCTCATCACTTTTCCACAGTTTTAATAATCTAACATCTCTGGAGTATAAATCCATCATCTTTCAGTATCTCCAAGACAGTCCACCAGTGAACATTGAGGGAACTAGTGTTTTACTGAGGAAATAAAAGCAATATATAAAAATTTAAACCTACATTTTGCTATTTGGCATATACAGTAAATGATTAGACTTTATTAATTAATCTGGGCTTTCATAAACCACTAATGTATTTGAGCAGATTTTTTTCACTTTTTTTAGAAGAATATGTAGCATGCAGACATTTTAATAACCTCATGTCTCAAGAGTATATATTTCTAGTACCTGCAAGAGACATGATTCATCTGTCGACCACTTAATTTCCTAACTTGAAGGATAGTAAGCTATTTAAACAGAAGGGGAGAAATGCATGATGAGAAATAAAGAGGTCATTCTATTTTTAAGAACTTAGCCTGCATCTCCTGGTTTTACTTGTTATATATTCTCATCCTTGATAAAATTATAGGCCACCTGCTGTCAAGCAGAAATGAAGATCATATGAGTGAATATAACCAGGTAAAATGTAACCAGGCAGCTGATTTGTTTCTTGCATCTTCGTAGCTTATGGGATTAAAGCATGACAAGCAGAAAAGTACAGGGATCACATTTACACAGATCAATCTTCATTTGGGATTGTTACTTTGATGTGATCCAAGTAAATTCCTTTTAAGGTGTAAGGATGTGGTTGCCACTTACAGTGATTAAGTGTAATCTAGTTGGATTCAATATATTACAATATAACTTTCTTTCTAGGTTCTTTTCTGAAGATTCAGGATATTTTGCACTTACGTGTTTCTGCTCACTGGAAACCTATTTCTACATATTTATTGAAGCAGTAAATTGAGTGGGGGAGAGAGGTTACCAGATTTCCTTCTTCAGAAATATCAGACAAATGCTATTATAAATAAATTTAAATATTCTGCATCTCTTATATCTGACCTACTAAGAAGGTTAATAAAGTCCTACATCTAGTTTGTCTTTCTGACGGCTTGACAACATCTCTTGACTAGACTCTCAAATGCATTGCTGGTAGGTCAATGTGAAATAAATAAACTCAGATGGCATCAAAGTGGATCTGTTTTAACTTTTCCTCTGAGATAACAACATTAGAATGACTGACAAAGTTTAGAATTCACAATCTAGTCTAAAAATGAAATTAACTAATACCATATTTTTTTTAAATAAACAAACCACAGGATGATATACAAAATAAATGGAAATAATTTGTTAAAAAATCTTTCTCAGAGAAACCTTTAATCAAAGCTGGCTACTTGGAACCAGTGAAGCTTATATAAATATACAAATTTCTCAGCATGAGATAAATTATAATATAAAGATTGGACAGTCCTTCAGGAAGCAGGCTGTTATATTACCACTTTTCCCTTTTTCCAGCAGAAAAAGCAACATGCACTTTTCTCTAAGTCTCTGATGGCCACAGTGATCAGTTTGCATTGATGAAAACTGTCTACAAAGAGGAAAAATTAAAGATTCCATATTGTTGCACTTAGCATGACTAATCAAAAAAGATACATTAATTTACCCTTTGCAAATTGCACTTCACATATAAATTCGATTGATGGCTATGGTGAACAGTTTGTGAATTATATTATGATTAATGGAAACTGGTAGATTTCAATCCATGCTTTTGCCAGAGTTATGAAATAGTGTGTGAAGTTGTATATGACTCCCTGGCTAAAGGCTTGACACTCAGGCAAATAAATGAGTCTGGCAAACATCTGGCCACTGCCTTTGCAAAGGAGTCTGCACATGTCTTCACAAGTGAAATTACTTGAAAAACCAACACGTAAAATCTGTTGATTAGCTCATAAATTTGTACTCTCCCTTTATCCCCCCACCTAAGTCAAGGAGACACCCAGACAGATTTAAACTGGGGAGCCTTACATAGTGCTCTTTAAGTTCTGAGTTTTCTAAGTCTGTCTAGTTGTAAGTATTCTCCAAGTTGCTCCCTATTTTAGTCTACTACTTAATCATATTAGTTTGTTGAGAAAATGCTAATGTTTAGTATATCTTCATGCACTGAAAATCCTTACTCTAATGTTTGAGTGTTTTCCAAATAATATCAGCAATGTAAGCTCAGACACCACATGAAATCTCTCATTTCAAGACAAAATCCTGCTCAGGGTAAGTGAGAACAGAGCATGAAAGACACAGCAAGCAAAGGAGAAAGGAGTATTGTCAATGCTTTTTCTCAATTACTATCAAAGTCCAGCTTTAGCTCACCTCCCCTATTGTTAATCTTTGGTCAATCTCGGAGTCCTTTCTCCCCCTGCAGACTTGTTCTTTCTTAACTCTCACATCTTTGCCTCCCTTAAGTCTTAACACTTTATAGCTAGAAGCTTTTTCCTCATGGCCTCTCCTCATGATATCACTCCATATACCTGAGTCCCACACTGGCTTCTGACTTCCTTCTGCAATCACTCTCGAAATCCTTTTTCTTGTCTTATTCCTGCCTATTTCTCCCTCATCTCTCTCCTATTTTGATGCCTATGTGTATCTTATATTCTTTCAACTCAGAAGAATGACTAGCTCAGCTGTGAAATCTGTGCTGAAACATCATACACACATCCCCCATATTGCAGCAGCTTCTGAGATTCTGTAGAGAATACAAAAAAAAAAAAAAGAAAACACCAAAAAATGCAATCCTCATCATTGCTACAATCAAACTTCAGATAAAAACATGTAACAACTGGCTTTACCATAACGAAATTGAATACAGCTTCTGGCAGTATTTTAATTTCAACAAACCACTTAAATGCAGTGATGGCAAAGACTAGGAGACTGAAACATATGATTGTTTGTCAGCATATAGTCCTCCCTCTCATGCAAGCTTAATGATGTATTACACCTCTCACAGCAGCGCTTTCTGAAGTTGTTTCCTAAAATTAATGAAAATGGGACCAATGCTGTGCTCATCATTCCCAAGGGATCTTTAATGAAATAAAGGCTTGCCCTACCTTCTGGACCTGTTCAGATGGTCTTTGCCCTGGATTAGATATTTATTGTCCTGCCAGACAAAAAAACCGCCACAAAATCACTCATGAAAGCTTCCGAAAAAAATAAATAATTTTGATTTCTTGTTCAAACCTGGGAGAAAAAGGTGGAGCTAATTAAACTACAGTTGTTGAAACTCCAGCCTGTAAACAATCTAATTTGAAATTCAAGTGCCTCATACAAACCTTCCCAAAATCTCCACAGGCATCGGGACAGTGAGGATATAACATCAACCACTGATGAAAATTCCACTGGAAACAAATGTTCTGTTCAAGATATTGAAGATAAAAACCTTGACTTTGTTGAACTCAGCAACAAAGTGCCCATGAACTTCTCAAAAGGGCCACAATTTCAAAGTGAATTTTTCTAAGAAATGTGAGCCTGAAGATAAGCAAATTATTAGTGGTTATAATATTGCACTGAACATAGTGTATATATATTTCATATGTATATAAATATATGTATATCCTTAGGTAAGTATATGCACAAATTTCTTTCAGCATTTGAAGAGTTAAAAAAATATATAGGGGGAGTAGAAAGGTAGTATGTGGAAAACAATCTAAAGGTCTCATATCTCTATGTTGTTTAACCTCTATACCTCTATAGTGTTTTAAACCTCAATAATAATTTGTGGAAAAACAATTCAGACATTTAAAATTAATATTTTCCATTTATTCTATTTTTTTTCCCTTGTTTAGCCCCCTAAAGCTGCCTTCCAATGGAAAGGACTTGGAAGCCTTTCTGAAAAACACTGTGTACTATTTTATTATTTTCAGCAAAGACTTGAAAAAAAAATTGATGAATCTTAAAAGCCTTCCTCATAGAAAGGTTGACCCTGAAGGCAAAGGCCGTTTTAAATGGAAATAAAAGGTTTTAAACAAGCCCATGAATATTGATCAACTCTCCTTATAAACCCCTTGTAGTGCAGAAGGGCCAATATGTTCCCTTGTTCGGTGCTAATACAGTGCCCAAAATGCAGGAGTAACACAGGGAGGGGATAAGTGATTGCATAGTCTAAAAGACAGAGTGATGAAGTCCTCCTTCTTATATTTCAATTGTTTCATCTCCATCCAAGCAGCAGATGGCCAAATAAGAGCCTTGAGCATTCTGCTGTCCTGGCAAGGGAAACTTACTTCCCAGGGCAGTAGGAAGAAACATCTCATTCCAACAATCTGACTTTGAGGGAGCAATGCTCAGACATTTCTGCAGCCCTGCATGATGTGTCTGCTGCAGTGTGCTCACTCAGGCACCTGGAGAAGGAAGCAGACTGGATCTTTCATAAATATTGCTGTCCTCTGCCCAGCCCACGAGGCAGAAAGCAGCACCCAGAAGACAGCCTGGTATCAAGCTGTCCCTGGGATGTTTAGTCGTGATATGGCTGGTACAGGCAGCTGAACACGGGAGCTGGGACAGCTCTGGGGTGCCACACTGGCACAATGGGTCCTCCCCATTCCCTCTAACTAACAATACCCTTAAAAATGGGAAATATTTTTGTGATGAGGTCATTTATCTTCAAGAGCAGACTCAGACAACTACTTTCTGGAAATTAAAATACCTGTAATAATTAACAACTTTTGCTGCTACTGAACTCTAGTGGGATGAAACTGTGAGCCTGAGAAGATTTCAGATGTCATTACCAATCCCTTGTGTCGTCATTCTTTCAGTCATTCATTGACACACACTTTCAAGAAAACGCACTTGCAGGAATAATTGGACTGTGCCTTACAATCGAACTCAATAAAACTTTTCCTTCAGTTGCTTTTTGTGATTCATGATGAAGAAAGATTGAAAAAAAATTAAGAATACAGAAAATTTGTTTCAGATTTGAAAAGACTAATACCTCAAAATGATCTGCAGCATTTCATGAAAATCAGATTTCAGTTGTCTTTGACAGGAAGACAGAATTGGAAATGTTCAGAGTAGCACTTTACAATAAACTGCTTTGGAAACAAATGTGACAGTAACAATTTTAATGAAAAGGAGAAAGGCTAGAAAACTCAGGTTGTGCTTTCAAAGACTCTGAAGTCTCCAAATGAGATATTTGCTGCCTCAATAACAAATGCAAGATCTGCACTTTATAAAGAAAATGTAACAAGTGAAAAATTATGATTGACCTGACAAAAACCACTAAGCAAAATCATGAACTGCTTATGCAGAGAATTTATCCCACTGTCTAATGTAACTTTTTTGCCATCACGTATTTCTTTGTCTCATTCTATTTTTGTACTTGGTGTTGTTTTATTTTCCTTATTTCCCCTCTTGAACTTTTGTTCTTACGGAATGATAAAAAGCCAACCAAACCTTACATAGCTATGGCTGACCTTGCTTTACCTCTGTTATTCTCTTGAAATTGATGAAAACTAATCCTCTTTCAAAAGATACAGTTTCATATTTTGTAGAAGCCACAACCCCATAATTTTGCTAAAGATCTTTTCAAAACAAAACTCAGGTTTTGTCCAGTTGAACATTAAGTTTCATAAACAGTAAGCAAAAGGCCTCTTATTCTCACCAGATATTGTTAGCTCTCTTTCATAGTATTGAGAAATATGAATTCAAAACATTAATGGAGTTCAGAAAAAGAAAAACAACAGCAATTGCAATTTGTTTTGAGAAAGTAAATGTTTATCTCAGAGTGATTCCTATTTTGATGATCTCTGTAATGACACAGCTATTGCTTAAAAAAATGGCAACAAGTGTCTTTAAAAAATTTAAATTGACAATGTATATAATAACCATTTCTGAAGTAAAAAACTATGAGTAGAATGAGACTACAGCATAATAAAATACTGCATAGAAGGTCTCATCGAGACATCTATAGTGGATTGACTTCAGCTGAACATCAAATGCCCACCAAAGCCACTCTATCAGTCCCCTATACTCAGATGGACTGGACAGGACAGGGAGACATCACTCACCAATTACTATCACAGGCAAAACAGACTCAGCTTGGTGAAATTTGTTTCATTTATTAGCAATCAAATCAGAGTAGGATGACATGAAACAAGAACTAAATCTTAAAACACCTTCTGCCCACTCTTCCCTTCTTCCTGGGTTTCCTTCAACTTCACTCCCAATTTGTCCACCTCCTCTGCCTCAGTGGCAGAGGGGGATAGAAGAGAGAATTGCAGTCAGTTCCTCACACATTTTCTTTGCTGCTCCTTCCTCCTTGGGGGAGGACTCCTCACTCTCTCTCCCTGCTCCAATGAGGGGTCCCTCCCACAGGAGGGAATCCTTCATTAATTTCCCCAGTGTGAGTTCTTCCCACCGGCTGCAGTTTTTTTCGAACTGCTCCATTGTGGGTCACTTCTGCAGGGTTATATATCCTTCCAGCAAACCTACTCCAGTGTGAACTCCTCTCTGTAGGGGTCCACAGGTCCTGCCAGGAGCCTGCTCCAGCACAAGCTTCCATGGAGTCACAACATTCTTTGGGCATCTACCTGCTATGGTGGTGTGAAGTCCTCCACAGACTGAACATGGATCTCTGCTCTCTGTGAACTTCCATGGGCTGCAAGGGTACAGCCAATCTCACCATGGGCCGCACCAGGGGCTGCAGGAGAATCTCAGCTCCAGCACCTGGAGCATATCCCCCTTCTCCTTCTTCACTGACCTTGGTACCTGCATGGTGTTTCTCTCACATGTTCTCACTCTTAGCTTTCAGTTGCTCCTTTTTGTCACAAATTTTTCCTCCCCTTTTTTATCTTTTCCCTACAATTTGTTATTTCAGAGGTGTTACTAGCGTTGCTTGGTCTTGGCCAGCAGTGAGTTTGTCTTGGAGCTGACTGGCTTTGACTCTGTTGGACACAGGAAAAGCTTCTGGCATCTCCACACAGAAGCCACATCTTAGCCTCCCCGCTACCAAAACCTTGTCATGAAAACCCAATGCAACATCCCGGAGATGAACACATGAAAACAGATGATAGTTCTTGCTTGAAAAATGGTGAGTTATTTTCCAAGAAAAAAAAAGCTAATAATTTCTTTTCAAGTACTTGATTATATAGAGCTGGCAGAGAGTGCAAAGTGAAAAGTAATGTCTTTTTTGAAGAGCTAAAATGTGTCACATATTAATTCCTCACAGCTTTGCATGGTTGTATGTGTACAAGACCAAACTCACCTAAGCTACCTAACAAAGTTCCCACAGTCAGTCCTCATTCCTTCCAGCCTTTTGGAAACTTTTTGGCATTAAGTCATATAAATAATGAATGAAGAAATCATTGAAGCAAGTAAGAGTGAGTGGCAAGGAAGCAAAAAACTAAATACCACCCTGAGTATTTTATTACCAAAATAAAAATCAGAGAAGACACTGGAAAAGAAAAACACTCCATCTAGCACTTGACAACAGAGTTACCTTTGATTTTAAATTTTAATTTTTAATTCATTTGGATTGCACATTTTAAAGAGTTCTGTTAAGGCACAGGGGTCTTGAAATGCGTGTGTGAGCCAAAAACTCTGCGTTGGTCTGAGTCTTTCTCAAGTAATTCATTGCCTACCCATTAATAGATCTTCTTTCTCCAGGCTTTGTCTGAATGCTGCTCTCCTGCCTTCCACTCTTTCAACACACATTTTTTGTCTACAGTCACTGGTCTCCATCCTGTTGAGTGCCACTCACCAAACTCTATACCTTTGCCGGCATGATGTAATGTTGCTTGGCTACACTCCCTCACATTTTTTCCTTTGTCACTTTTGAAGCAGACTGCCAACAGCACAGTATGTGTAATAAAGATCAGAATACACTCTTGCATGTCTCAGTTACCACCTTGGTTCATTTCACTATCACCTTACAAAAACAATAAATTAAACCCAACAAAAACACAACAAACAAACCCCCAAAACCCAGAACTAGATATATTCTTCTTTTTTTTTTCTTTTTTTTTTTTTCCTGAGACTTCTGGAACAGAAGCATAATTTATCAACCCTTGGAGTAATTCTTATGAGTCAAAAAAATACCAATGAAAACTGTCCATCAGAGGAAGCCGTATGTCTCATGTATATTCCTATGAACTATTGTTTCTACACAAATTAAAGATAAATGAACAGTGGGTTATCCCTTAATAATTTAACTTTTTTTTTCACTAAGTTCCTGTAATTCATGTTAATATTTAATGATCATTTCCCTCATGTCTGGTAAGCAAAGAAAACTGTCTTGGGCTGCCCACACTTTGCCTGTGCTTCCAGAATAGAGTGAAAAAAATAATGCAGTGATACTGAGTTCCTATACTAGTGGCTGATTTAACTAAAAAGATTAACATAATATTAAAAGTTCTGAAGAAGGCAGATACTGTGGCAACAACCTTTCCACTTAGAAATACAGAGGTGAAGAAAAAACATCTCTTGTTCTGGGGAATACAGAAGAAAACATCTATTCCCAAACTCCACTTGACTTCCATTAAAAAAGCTAAAAGTTGAGAAAACTATATCTATCAATATCTCTAAAAAGACATTGCATCTGCCTCCCTATCCATACTATTGTATTCATACAGGAATAACTCAAGTTAGAGATAATAGCTTTGAGAATTTCCAGTAAGACAGCTTTTAATCAAGGTCTGTAATAGCTTAGAGAACGTTGTTTTTTTCTTCTTTTTTTTGTAATGAAAATAATTTTTATTTTCTAACCAAATGAGAAAATAACAATTAGTAAAAAATTTTGAAAAACTGTTCTAAATTCGCTGCAAATATAATGGTTTCTTTCTGATTATAAACAATTAAATTTGTAAAAATTAGTTATCTTTTTGTCCCTGCAAATTATAGAAAGCAAGAAAATATGAAGTAATTTTTAACCATTCTTTGTACTCCATAAAGCATATTTCTAACACTACCAATCTTCATAAGGAATATCTTTCCTCTTCCAAACAATAAAGAAACTGTATATGCTCAGTATTTACAATAGACTATAGCCTTGCACACTAAATCTGCTTGCATATTAACCACTAATATTACCCCACAGAATGGAATAGTTAACTAATTGATGAAGGAACTTATGTTCTATAATCCTTAATTTGGTAATAATTAATATCTGTGACAATCTCTGAAACTGAAATTCACAGTTAGTGAATTACTGAGAGCCTCTACTTCAATGGATATTCAGACAGGCGTTCACAGCATTCAGTGTGTGAAGCTCAAAGCCACCAAATGTGACAGAGAAACTACCAGGCTTCATCAAGGGTTTCAGAGAGGTGACCTTTTCTTTCAACGGGGATTGAAGAAGTCAAGTGCTCACGTCTTCCTGCTTATTCTGTGATATAGCCAAATTTTAAAACTTCTACAAAGAAAATCGTTCTTGCCTTTTTCTTGCACCTAAATTTTTGACAGTTTCAGACCATAAACTTCTCATCAAATACTACCAATCACCTGGCGTTCCTCAAAATGCTGAGCAGTGGGTGCTGACATTATCCCTTTAATTTTATGCTGCAGAAGTGCAATTCATCAGAAAAGATATTTCTGTTACTTAGACGAAGTTTGTATACTGAGTCCAGCTGGGAAGGCCTGCCAGCTAAAGTGGGGAAAAAATAAAAGTGCACTAACATATATCATGTTTCATGGTGAGATGAAATGCAACTTTGGAAACAAATTTGACATTTGAGATTTCCCTGTGTTGGAAAAGCAGAAGTTGTTGCAGACATGAAAATGCTCAGTATGTGCATCTGGAGGAAGCTGTGCACAGTTCTCCGAAGCACCCCTGGCAGCTGATAATGGAGAGCTGTTGGCAGTGTTTAGAGAGGCAGATGCTTACCTGTGCTCCTACAGTGTGCAGTCTTGGCTGGATGACAAGGTGAGAAGAAGGACAAGCCATCACAGAGTGGGGGCAATTGGCAGCTGGTACCCTGCTGGGGAAGGGTAAACAGGTCACCTAAGGCTTCTTACTCATCTGTAGCAGAGTCATCAATCCATGCCAGAAATATGCACTTTTCGGAAAATAAAACAATTCCTTATACAGGAGAATGGACAGAAATTAAAAAGTTGATAATTTCATGAGAATTAAACAATTTGTTTGTAGCTTGACATGATATATTGCAAACTGAAAAATACCATCTCTACCACAAAATTGTGTCCAGGCTTATCTGTGAACTAAGTAAATGCAGGACTTGTTGAGACAAGCGGCAGGTGTTGCACTGGCAGTGTTCAATGTCAACTGGATGCTACTGAAACTCCATAGAGGGTACTCCCCTACAAAGCGCATCTTCATATCTTTCTCTTGTTCAAGCTGCAGGGCAGGTTGTCTTTTTTCCCCACCTTATAGAAACAGATTATAGTTCATGAGTTGTTCATCATGACTCACTGATAATGTGGAAGGTCAAAACCAGGAAAGTGTACATACAGTAAGTCAGAAAACAAAGAATCTATTCACACAAAAAAATACCCCAAACAAACAACAAGGAAAAAAATAAACACTTGAATCATTTCCTCTTAGCAGTGTCATTTCACATCATCTTGCTGTGGTTGGGTGGGTTTCCATCAAAGGTGCCACAGCAAATCCTGATATTCTGAAGTTGGAAGATCAATGACAAATAAGAACATATAGAGAATACAAGCATATTTATTTCATGCTTAGTCAGCTAATTTATTCTGAAGTCCATTGACAATTTTAATAGTGGCAAAAAGGTTTTTTAAAACATTGTTAAAAACTCAGAGTACTAAATACTGGTGTCCCTTATGATTTAAATTTATATAAAACTGAATGATAGTGGAAACATTAGGCAAGAGGAACATGTGAGGTATCACTTTTCTTATCCTTGGCTGAAGATGAAAACACCTCAAGCATTGGTATTCAATATGTGTTTAAACCTGAGAATGGCCAAGCATTGATAGTGAGACAGACATCATTTGAATAAATGAGCAAAGGGTCAGTGATGCACAGGTTTTGTAACGTGACAGCATAAAGATAATTTATTTGTCATATCGATGAGATTGTTTCATGCCCTCCTAAGTGGAAAAAGGAGTCCAGGTGTTCTGATCAAAATACTAGAGTCTTTTGGCATGTCATAAACATTTATGAAGTTCAGAAATTTGACTCATCTGTTAAATTTTTCTGAAAATAATTTTCGCCAAAAGACACTAACTCCATAATCTGTTCTCAATAAGTAAACCTTTACTGAAAATCAGTGTACTTTCCAGGCTAAGCAGTGTTTTCAATTATTTTCATTTAGAATTGTGTATTCTGGTACCTTCAGACATTCTGACAGCATTGATATTGGACAACGGGTTAATGAATTATAGAGGTTTTTCTCCTAGCAAAATTAGGATGAAGCATATAGTAAACTGGACTGTATTTTTTGTCATTGTCTGGATAATGTGTCTAAAAATAGGTGACATTTACCCCCTGGTGAGATGAAACATCTTGCCATCAATGACGATAAGAGCAAAACTTCTAGATGAAAAATCCTATGATTCCTCTGTATAATCGTTGCGGCCATCCCGAAGAAGCATTACAATTATTATCATCATTCACATAAGCTTATGATTGGACTGGTGTGGGCAGCATTTAGTCCTCTCAGTTTACATAAAGGCTTATTCAGACTCACAGCCAGAATAACCCAGATCTGTATGACTTTACAGAAGTTGGAAGATGGCACTTCAATGAAAAACACAGTCCATTACAGGAAATGCTAATGATAATCAAAAACTACAGGTATTGTAATATATTGGACATCTACTTTAGATTTCCCAAGTGATACTCAGAGGTTTTCTCTCCATTTCGCAAGTGTCTTTCTACATCCATTAGAACTGTTTTACCTTTCCATGGTAATAACTCACCAAATGATTCAAAGCCAGCTTTGATCAAAATTATGGGTTATTCATCACTTGTGAAAATGACTCAACCCCATAATAATACCTAACAAAGAACCAAAAAATACCAAATATGAGAAAGTTGCTCTACAGATTTCTGCTTCATTTTCACTTAATCAGTTTTGATCAGCTTTTTCCTCTTATTCTACTTTGAAAGAAAGCTTAGACTGTAATGTTGCAAAGATTGCATCTAGAAATGTACCTGAGACTGTCTAATGGGATTGCAGCAAACAGACAAATATGCGGAGGGGTTTCTTACTTGTTTATGCTCCAGAATAACTCATGCTATTATGAGAAAAAACTTAGAAGAGAAATACATATTTTCTTACTTTGAATAAGTGAAAAAATAGGTGCCTATGTTTGGGAAGATCAACCTAGATGTTCATACCAAGGAAGAAATAAAAAATAATCCAATGCATAATGTCTTTAAAGGATTTCTAAAAGGGAGATATTTACACTCTGTCAATTGTTTTTAATTTGACATCACTGTTCTTGTATAATCATATTCTCCACCTCTAAGTACTCAGTCCATGTACACATAAGTGTTTTCTGGACAGTTCTAGAATTTTAAAGTGGGCACATTGATATCAATCATCTCTTCTAAAATTGCAGTCTTTTTTAGTAATTTCAAAATTTGCCATTTCTTAATTAAACATATTCCTCATAATGACAAATGTTTCTCTAAGTTGCATTCTCCTATCATAGGTTTCTGAGAAAAATTTAAAAAAAAAAAAAAGGAAAATAAACCCACACGTTGTTAACAATCATGGAAAAAGAGCATCAACTTTCCCTGAAGAATTGTTCCTCTTCATAGTTACAGTAATATCTCAGCAAGCTAAATATTATCAAAGCCCGTTAATGCTTCTCAGATACTTTTCATTGATCTGCAATATTTCATATTAGTTCTTTGAAGCTTCTAGAGATCAGGTAGCTTCCACAGTACAGGTAAATGTCATAGTCATGTCAGTTCCCTGACACCCCTAAACCTCTTGTTTAGATTCAGCACAATTTTGTGTATATGACAACCGTGATTTTTAGAGTGAGACAGCTATGCAATGTCTTGACTGTTTTGCACAAATTTCACGTTCTGTTTCAATTTACCTTCCAATATGCAAAGTGAAAACTGTCAGTATTTTTGAGGGTCATTCATGTACCCAAAACATAAGGGTAGATATGTATGCAGTGTCTTCACACAAGCTGCCCTTTCGTGGTAATTACTGCATTATATTTGATCTCAATATCATATAACTCTTGTCTTACACCACTGACTATGACATAAAACAGGACTACTGTGGCTTGGCTTTTCACTGCCACATACAAAATCCCACTATAATTAATTAGTGTTGTTATAGCAACACCTTTTATGACATTGCTTGACACTCAAGGGAGGGAGTGACACAGGGGTGAACTGTATGAGAAATCATGTTGTAAATTTCATTCTCAAACTCCCTGACTACATTAATTTTTTTCTTTTTTTTTTCTTTTTTTTTTTATTAGAATAATTTTCATCCTCAAATTGGTTCCCCACTATATTGAAACTGTTGAGCAGTCAAATCTCCACATTAATCTTATATTGGTCTTGCTCGTGAATCCTGAGAGGAACATGCTAAAATTTGCTGTCAAAAAGTACAAACACAGGATTTATTTTATTTCAAAGTAGTTGTTTTTTATTATTTTTGTTTACAGTGATTACACTCAGGATAGAAAGTTCTTGTTGTATTTCACTGTCAGTAATGGATACCACTCGCTCATGTGGACATTACTGAGGTTTTCTTTGAAAACAAAACTTCTGCCCTAGCAAAAGATCTCCGCTATACCTCACTTGCTGCTATGAAAAACTTTTTAACTCTAATTAATTATTAGGAAGTAACTAAAACTTTGAATTTAAAAAAATAAATAATTTTGGTAAAGGAGGTCCTATGCCTTTATTCAGGAATGATACACACCACTGAGCTATTGCTTTTAGCTGTCAAACAGAGCTCCATGTGAGAGAACTTTCTCCAACTACCATGATTCTACATGTTTGTTACTGGGGTGAAGAAACCCCAACCACATACGTGTGAATGATCTCCTCAATGTTGTAAAAGCCTCAGCAGTGACTCAGCTGTAGGAGACTCAACAGCTCCTGTCACCACAGCTCAGGTGAGTTGCCCAAAAACTTCCTGCTAGCTCAGCTGTTTATACACAGCTAAAGCAGGCAGTTCCATACTGTCCCCTTCTCTGTTCCCTTCCCCACATCCCACCACAAATACACAATTTATCAGCTTTTTCTTTCTTTCCTCCTGGAGCCAACACACTCAGGCAGCAGACATTGCCAGTTCTTTGATCAAGATGAGTAATTTGGCTGTTACTCATCCTCTCTGAAAAGGAATCGTTAGGAGCTCCTGCTGCTGCCTGGGCAGCATGGAACCCTCTGGGCTTCATTCTGTGATGCTCTTGTGCCATTAGCAAGACAATACAGCAAAATGAGAGATGAAAGACGTCCTAAAACAAAATGTCATTAAGATTCCAAAAAAGATCTGATATTTTGTTATGCATTAATTGCATACATTATAAATAATTAACACTATTGCTGTAGTTATTATTATTACTATAATTATTAAATACTTTATTCAATACAACAACATCTTATTTGATAAAGGATAAGGTAAAAGAAGTACATACCCCATAATTTACAGTGTAGAAGCAAACACCCATAAGTTCCTAAGTGATTGTTGAAACTAATTCCACATATCATTAAATTCTGGAGGGAAAAAAAAAAAAAAAAAGAAAATGCTACTTCAGTGCTTAAGAGATAGTGAAAATAAGCTCTTTTCTTTAGAGAAATCAGCTGTGAGGCCAGGAGAGTCTAATCCAAAATGCTAAATAGTCCTTGAAAACAAGGATTCACGCTCACAGTAACTCTTAGTCTATAGATTCTTTTATTCCCTCTTTCTGGCCAAATGAATCCAAGTCTGAATTTTGGCACGGCTTCTACAAAGAAAAGGATAAGGTGATCTTCCCACCTGCTGTGTTATCTAGTGGTGTAAGTCTGCTTCACTAAGCTGAGAAATGGAAATACAAAATCTGTCAGGGACAATGGGGAACAAAGCAGCCTGTTGAAATTTTTGATCAGTATATAAAAACTAAAGGGCTCTCTCTCTTCCACCAGCGCTTCAAAGGAAAGTATTAAATAACAAGATAGTTTGAAAGATGCCAGTTCTGTGTCTCCTGTATTATGCACATTCTGAGATTGTCTACAAAAGTCAGCTCCAGAGGGATTTAGGCAGAGGAATACCTAACTTCTGCATCCCAAGGAAATTCAAATGCTGAACTTAAATGTGCGCAGATTTGGAAACCTCTGGGTGTGTATTTCTAGTGTCCAGAAAACTTTGCATTTGAATAACAGCATGCCTACAGAGACTGCACAGGCCTTTTCAATGCTACACTCTTCCTTACAGGTACCTGCAGACTAAGTCCCACTTCAGATTACTCAGTCTTTTTTTTTAATATGGCCCTTAGGCACTTCTGAAAATTTCATGTTATATGTCAAAAGCTGACAAGAAAAAAAAAGAACTGAATGGAAGTGGAAAGGCAAGCTAACAAAACTGTTTAGTAAAAACTAAAAAAAAACCAAAAAATTTTTAAAAATTGCTCTTTTGTTTTTCCTTCCACAGTTTGCTGGAAATGAAATTATTATAAGCAGGACTGAGATCCTGATTACATTTGATATGCAAACGGACACAGCATCAGACAATTATTTTTCCATACCTATATTGAATTCACCAGTGTGCTGTCACCATAAGTACTGACAAAGATGTGTGCTGGAATCCTCAATTAACAAACTACAGATCTATTACAAAAATACCATATAAATACATTCCTGCTCTAGTCTGGACCTCATTTTTCCAGTAGAAAAAAATAAATACACAGTGATACAAGAAGCCATTTTTTGGCTGTGTAGTTCATAAATGGAACTAAATCCACTATTTTTTCCTCAGGCTGTGTTAAAATGTCTCAATTAAAATAAGCCTTATTTAATATTCTGTTGACACTACATAACATAGGATATGTCAAAAGCAAATATTTTTTGAATGCCACTAAATACCAGAGTGGAGAGAAACTGCCATGCCAGTGATCCTTTGAAATGTGTGAATAAGAACGTAGGAGAGCACCACAGATGACAAGAAATAGCAAACATGATGATAGATGTCATATCTCAGAAGGGCAGTTTTCTTACTTCTCAAACAGATGACATAAATGATTACAGAAAAACTGTAAGCTTAGCAAATCATTTGGATGCAGAAATATGTGTATCACTGTTTTAAGCTAAAAAAACCCCACAAAACAACCACAAACAAACAAACAAAAAAAAACCCCATGAAGACAGAAGTACTACTGAGCTTGAAATCTGTCAATAAAGTAAGGGATAGCACACACTGATTCTGGACAGTAGACGTAGGGGTTTGTACCCAAGAGGAAAAAATCTGTATTTTCCTTTAAAGTCCATTTAAAAGAGTCTTTTAACTCTTAACTGTAATTTTTTTCTTCAAAAAAATCTTCGCATGTACATTACAAAAAAAAACCAAACTGGCAGAATATTTTAAACAGTTTGTTCCTTGCTCTTGCAAGTATTTGTTTCAACAAAACAAATAAAGCATCCAGAGTTAAAGCTTTCTACGTAAAGCTGAGCTTTTCTGCTCCTGAATTCAAGTGTATATTATTCACTGTAGGTCCCTCTGCAAGCACAATGTTGGCCTTTCCAAGACCCAACTGTGTGATATTGGCTTTTATATTGTATGGCAAATTATATCAATCACTCATAATAATAAGAGGTACAGAAACAAGATTTTATGTGACATAGGTATTTCAAGTTTGAGAATGAGTGATGTTGCTTTTAATGGGATAAAGAAGGATCTTCCATTGCTTCTCTTTGGAACACGTCATTAAGAATTTACAGGGGATTAAGGTCACCTGCATCTGACTGATTCCATCCCCATGACTTCCTAAAGAGACAATAGAAGACAGTCACCTCTGCAGAGAACATTGAAATGCTCTTAACACGCAAGCCTTTTCTTCTTTGGGGGTCTCCATAGCCTTGGTATGGCCCACCTCTCTCATGACTTTCACCATGGGAAGAATGCTCTCAAGACTTGTCCAATGTTCCTACTCTTTTCCATGTTGGGCCCTTTTACAGCATGGATACCAAAGGTGAAACAATATTCTAATCCCAATTCAACAAGTGCACAGCCATTCTGTTCCTGTTCTCTCTAATTATAACATCTTCCAAATTTCTTGGAAGAGCAGTATCCTTTCTTTATTCTGTATAATTTTTTGGATGGAAAAGAAGGAAATGAATGTCAGTATAGGAGAGAAATCCCCCTTCCTATGTAAGGTTATTAGAAAGTACTGAAAATAGTATGTGAATTTTGATATTCTTTTTTTCTTCTCATATGTCAGAAAGAAATATTTTCAAACTTCAAGAAAAATTAAATGAGGTGTGTGCTCAAAAAAAAATTACAAGTATTTTGTTTCATTGTATCTGAGCGATTTTGAAAGGGTTGAATTCACACTGTGAATAACCATATTAAACTAGTGCCTGAAACCAAGGGGATACATACCTGACTATTCATATTCCCATACTATTCTGTTACTCACGAGCACAAACTGAACAAAAGACTCCATCAAATTGTCAAACTTGGAAGTACTGTCTGAGGCAGTTCCCTGCAAAGTGGGATGTGCACACTCCCTGGGGTGTGCAAGATAATCTATTGCAGTCTGGGAACATAGGGGAATTCGCACCATTAATAAGTCAAATCAATTAAAATTTCAAAACCAATATTTATTCCATCCTTTGCATCTTTATTGTAACCAGTTTTAACATACATTTTTCTGAATGTTTTATAATGTAGAAAATGTATTGGTGATGGGTCCATTTTGGAACCAGGTAGAACCAGCCCTGTCATCCGAGGGGAGAGACCCATGTCTCACCTCAATGAGGCCACTTCTGAGGCTCACCCTCCTGCTTCCAAAACCTTACTGGGTAAACCCAAGATGCATGTATATGATTTTCAAATAAGCAAATAAACATATACTGAGAGTGCGTGCTCAAAATTTTTTTTTACTGTTGGGTTGTGCAATTAAAAAATTGGAAGATCACTGCTCTCCAGTTGTCAGTTACACTGCTCTTACAAGCTGCCTGGTCATCTTGAAGTTTGAGCTGCTCATTCTTACCTCTGAATAGGTGATGTAGGTACAGCTCTGAAGCCTTCATCTGTTTCTCAGTCATGCAAATAAAGCTAAAAAGAGTTCTAAAGGACCTTGTTTCTTTTTGTTGACTACCAGTGCATCTGTAGGCTGATTAGTTGATGATTATATGTTGACAGTTGTATAGCAGAAGTCTAAAATTATGTTAGAGGAGCCCTTCTTCTTGAATCTACCTGGAACATATTGTCCATGCAGAAACTCTCACTATTCTACAAATATTAAGAGAGATAAGCACTTTCTGATTTGTGACACAGAGTATTAAGACTGACTTTAAAGAATTTGTAGTGAATAAAATTTCTCTGAGGGAAGTCTTACAAGTTCCTTCAGATTAATTTAGTTTAATTAAATGAATCTCCTAACAAACTTGGTCCTTACTGGGTCACTGTTTTTTCTATCTTTTCATTACAAACATTTTAATAGTAAGAAAAGGAGAGGTGTATGAATAAAAACAGAAGGAAATAATTATTTTTTAAATTAATCTTGTAATTTTAAATGCCTTAGTCGCAAAAGAGTAATCAGCATACTCTCTGTCACTACTCTGTCACTCTGTCTCTGTCTGTAGTCAAGAAATTAATGAAAAAACCACCAGTATTTAGTGAACATTATTGATTCACTACAACTCTAAAACTGTTTTCATATTATCAGAGAAGTAGCAGTACTAGGGCACAGTTACATGATTATTGCTGATATTTTTCCCTACATACTAAATGGGCACTGACAGACGTATGAGCAGAATACATTTCAGTTTACCATAACATCATGTTCCCTTTTCATATAAACATATATCTTTAATATCAGCTCTGCAGACTACTTTATAGTTGTTTTGCTTTTTTTTAATAGAGGTTGGTCTCTGGCTTCTGAAAAGACTTGTTAGGAGTGGTAAGTTGTTCTGTAGAGGAATGAAAATCGTAATTTCTTTCTTTGGTTTTACTTGCTTAGCATGTGTATTTCCTACACACTTTCTCTCTTTGAGGAGTCAAAAGAATATAACTGGAGAATTTTCTACATTGCCTGGTTTTTCTATTGTCCTTCAAACTGGAATTGGAAATATGGAATATTCTAGGAATTCAGGGAATAACATACTGAACTCATTTAGCATGCTGAAATGAATTAGCGTTCCTGGCAAACACTTGATTTCTCACATTTAAAACAGCTTTTTGTTTTAGCAGTTTGATGTAAGAAGTTGCCTCTGTCACCACTGGCTGTTCAGTAGCATGTCTATGTCCAACGAGCCAAACCATCAAAACTATAAATGCTCTGTCATATAAAAAGTAACTAGTTTTAAGGGAAATCATGATAGAATATTGTCCTAAAGGTAGACCATTTACTGAGATCTGGATAAAATGCCTGAAGCCTGAGACTGAAGACTATTATTACACAATAAAAGTAACACCTCTCTCCAGGGGAAATATTTTTATACAGCTATAGCTCAGAAAAGTCACCACCTCATTTATTACAATTTTCTCTTCCTTTCTTTTAAAATGAATGGTGTAAATCTTTCCTGGACAATTCTCTTAAACAGACTTGGTTGAATTATTCATTCTGAGTAGTATTAGTTGTCAATTTAGACTGTTTTTTATTCACAAATTTCTGCAAGCTGATCTGGAAATGAAATCTTGGCCTCAATGAAGTCAGCAGGAAATTTGCTATGTACTTCAAAAAGGCCAATATTCATCTTTTATATTTACGATATGTTCAAATTAGAAAAAAATCCTGTTGCTGTGTATGAGACTTTGAGAAGGTACAGAGTTTCAGTCTAACCCTTAATTAGATGGAGGTTTAATATGATTTTTCTTTTAAAAAAAAAATCCCTGAATTATATTAGTTTGATTACTCTAAAGTAATGATAAATATTAGGGAATGACTCATACAGACAAATCTTCAGCCCACTATCACACAAATATATTCATGCAAAAGGGAGATAAAATACTGGAGAAAAAAATGTTAAAAGCTTTGTGCAGGTTAAAATCAGCTCTCCAGGGTTTAGTGTTGATGTATAAATCGCTATTGTGAATTTGTCACTATTCTCTAAATTTTAGCAGACAGGAAGAAAAGGTCAAATTTAAAAGCAAAGATCATCAATAAAAGGAATATGATCATTAACAGCCAACAAGAGCTAATGATTTTAATGCACCATTATCTATCATGAAAAAACCCCTAAAACCCAAACCACACAATTATTAGAAAGAAAGAAACATCACAGCCCAAAACAGAGGGGATTACCAGCACATTAGAGAACTTGATTTAAAATAGACTATGTATGAGATACAGTTTTAACCTAATGTCCCCTGGGACAAGAAAAGGGAAAGAAGAGAGAAAGCAAGAGACCATGTCAGGGTGTCAGAGAAGAGCAGTGGCAATTCTTCTCCTTAATGAGACCATGACGGTGTGAACACAAAGTTGTCTGGAATGTGTTCAGAATGGTTGTCATACAGGATGCTTTTAGTAATAATGTAAACAACCCTCTCCCCCAACCCCCTAAAGAAAACCCAAACAAAAAACCTCCTTTTAACTGGATATGCAAAATTTCACTCGGTGAATACTTCAACTGTAAAAAAACAGTCTTAATTTTCTAAAAGATCTCTAACTTAATCAGTTTTCTTAGGATATTTTGTGTCAGCAACAGTCATATGAGCCATCTCAAGTATTGTTTCACCAATTTATTCTTTACAAAACATCCCAAGCTCTTGGGGTTTTGTGCTTCTTTTCATGCTGCAGTAAAAATACACATTCTGAACTATCACACTGAATTAATGCAAATGGAAGAACTATGCCTCACCATCTGCTTATCATGAGCAATATTTGTAATTAGACAGATTAGTAAAATTTATAGATTTTTTAAATTTTGTAAGCATTCATTTGTAGATAATTTAATTTTTATTTTAAAAAACACCCCAAAACAACAAAAAAATCCAGCCACAACCAGTGATATTCTTTATAAAGATACATATAAATCCACAAAAATACATAATTTCTGTATAAAATCCTTTCTTTGAGGTTAAAGGCCATGCTAAAGGAACTTGCCAATGAGGAGTTCAAAACTAAAGAAGCCACAGAAAAAAATACTTTTTTTCCTTTTCCCTTAAATGATGAGATATTACTGAAGCAAATAAAATGCTGCTGCCATTTTATTTTTAAGGAATGGATGATTAGTGCATCTGTTCTTCCCATTAGGTTGTGTCAGACAAGGTCAGATTCAGCACCACACTATTTGGCAAAGCAATGCTGCTTGTGAAAAGGAAGCCAGCCCACCCTTGGGCTTCAGGGCGTGACTGGGTGTGTGATCCAAATGAGGATCCCTTGAACCTGAACATCTTGACTGCTGGTGCAGTGACACTTCTCCAACAGTCAGCATAAGGAGAAAGCTATTAATGACAGAAATCTTAAGAGAAATCTGGTGGTTGCTCAAAATAAAACTCAGTATGATCTTGAAAACCTCATATTTGATGATGGAAGTATTTGGGCCATGCTACTTAAATGAGCATAAGGTCATTCAGCCTGTTTAGTTGCCACTTTTCAATTTAGCCATATGGGAGGTTTCCAGTTGAGACATTTAATAGCCCTAACAACTTGCTGTTCTAGAGAAATTTGATTACAGTGAATACAGCTCTGGCATGCTGCTTACATAGCTGGCAAGGATTTGAAACATAGAAAAGCTGTCAGAGGCTGAACTTTTCATCTTGGTTTATCACCTGACAACCATCAGGATTACATAAGTGGATACTGTTTTACTTCCGTGGTCCTACTTCACTGAGTCAAGTTATTTTAGACACAAAACACTCTATATTCTGAAGTGAAAAATTAAGTTCTTGGCTTTGACAGTGATGGTTTATTTACCACTATCATATGAAAAGATAACTATGCACTTATGGAAAAGCTGGAGGAAACACTTTGGACTGGTAAAAAAAAAGAAAAAATAATAAAATTAATTTGGCTTCACACAAAAATTTTCAAGATGATTTGAGTATTTTGTTTTGAATATTTTACATATAATAACTTTTTGAAAAATAATTCTGGTTTTGTGTTGTTTCATATTTTCACTAGTGACTATCCAGTTACCTCATACAGTAATTAAAAAGGCTTGGTATCTTCCAGGTAGGACCAAATTATTTGGTCTTGCCTTGGAGATCCTAATCATAAAATAAGGAAGGTAGATATCCTTTCTGTCTTTAAGGTATAAACTAATGCATTTAATAAGTTATTTTAATTTTCACATTAGTAGTTTTCAATTAATTCTTTTAATTGATCTCATGCTACCTTATCTACTTCAGACCTACATTGTTTGCAGTACTCTGGCATTGTTTATGGTTCTTAGAGTCAAACTCAAGAGAAAATCAGAAGTAAACAGGGAAACACAAAGACACAAAGTTTAGGCTTAATCTGTAGAACTCTGTAGCAATTTATTAAGTGACAGTTATAAAACAATTGACGGCATGATCAGTTCTGATACTGACAGTTCTACTGTCATCAAACAGCCACATTATTCTTCATTGTCATTTTTAATTATTATTTGAATATTACAAAGAGAAAGTGACAAAGTTCTGTAGCGTTTCAGGAACAGCTGCTTCTTGCATCCTGCTCTTTTCACATTTCTGTTGGGGGACTTTGCCTTTTTTTTTTTTTTTACATTGTCTAATTATTTCTCCTTAATATTTCGTCGTATTCCTTCAAATGTAAGATCAAATATTTTCTTTCTTAGGTCAAAAAATATTTTTTATTCATTATCCATTAAATAAACCCACCAAAACAACAACACTCCATTCAAAATCAGAAGTATATTTCTTATTTTAGGAAAAAAATGATCCAGAAATAACTTTATAATTGAGATTCATGTCTTCCAAGTTTAGCTGAGAACAAGCTGGTGACAAGGCTAAGTTGGCTGTGTAGGGCTTCTTGATAGCCAGCAATAAACAGGCATCTCTAGAGGGCATTTCAGCATTTCGTCCCATTACCTTAAATGTCTTATAATGTCTGTTAATTGTTGTATCCTGGAGGCTTTTTCCCAACGACTAAAGAAGCTCCTGCCAATGGTGCATTCATTAATTTTACTGAAAATATGAGTCTTTCAAAAAATTACTGAGAAGCTAAGAGAAGAAGAAATAAAAGGCGGACAAGAGGAAATGCATGTTAAGGAGGACTAGGGGATATTCTGTTGTTTTTCAAATGCACCCTAATTTGTTTCTCACATTACTATTGTGAGGAAAAAAATCAAAGAAAACTGACAATTAATACTTTAAGGAAGTGATTTTATAGGATTTCTTCACACCATTCCTGTTTCTGCAAAAGAAATGCTTTCTGTAAAAAAGAACAAAACATATAAGAAAATGAGCTACATTCTTGATTGGGTTATTTTTTTATTTGTTTACATGCTCTTTTCCCCTGACAACACCTACATACATTTAACCTTACAGAGACACCCAGGGCAAAATAGGAAAAATTAGGCATTTCCAGTATTTAATTAAAATGGAAAAGCACTTCCAACATAGAGGGCAGAACATCTAGTATACTTGTCTATACATCTGGCCAGAGGAAATGTAGCTAAACATAAATTATTCCATTGTATCAAAGAGGATTTCATTTAGATGCAAGTGAGGGCCATGAGGGGCTATGTTATTGCTGTAGTTCCTAAGACATCATGAAAAGCAGAAGAAAATTATGTTGGCATACTGTGGATTAGGGATGGGTGAGCCAGTTTAAGAAAACAATTTGTATCCACCCTGGAGAAAGAAACCCTAGAGGAAGTTTATTGAGGCTGCAGCATTTAGGGGACTTATATATGCATTTTTCTCCTTATTTAGTATGCTTTTCAGCAAGATAGAAAAAAATCTTCTCTCATGAGGGAAAGAAACAAATTTTGTCTAATTAATTTGTTAATTAATGCTTCTTATTGACAACATCATATTCCTGGTCATGCATCATTTTGTACCATTATTTTTATCTTAGACAAAAAGAAAGGAAGTCTACTGGGGCCAACAATGTGAAATATTAACAAATATTGTATTGAGAACATAATTTATAAAGAAAGAAGGAAAGTGAAATAAGTTGTTCTGTCTCGTTATGTGTACAGAAGGGTCCAGTAATTATGTGAACTACTACAATTAAGGCATTTTTTGTAACTGACTGAATATATTAATTTCTGAAATAAATAGTGGAATCTTATTTCACTATGATATAGTTAAAGATAGTAAAGGCAAGTAGAGAATCTTGTGATATTTTCTACATATTTTTGCAGCACCATCACTGTCATATAACAGGAAATTTGAGGAACACCTTGTTTCTCTTCATATCACAGCCTCAGAAAAATGCAGCTGTTTAGACCATTGTAATCATAACCATTTAAATTACCTGCCCTCAAAAATCCCAGTAGCAAAGGAAGTCAGAAGTCCTGGGCAATGGGATTTTGTTGGCGCTTAGTCAGAACTCCACACTGTCCAAAGCTTTTATAGGTTTTAAATCACTTTGAAAGTAAAAATCTATGTTTTCCAAAGTTTGACGGTGCCACAATGCATAGGTCTTATCTACTCAGACATTCTGTAAAAAACCTGTTGTGGTCTCACGCCTGAAATTGTATATGAACAAAAAACTTTTCAGGGCAATGCCAGGTCTGGAATCATTTATCAATGACCTACTGCAGGTGAAAGTTATAGACACTGAGACAACAATATGGCTATAGAGAGTCCATGATTCAGGATGTAAATTTAAAGGGCTTTACAGATCACAGCAGCAGGCTTTTGCAACAGAAACAGGACAATGCACAATCTACTTTTTTTGAAGGCAGAGCTTGATCAATCTACACAATAAGCTATGTGATGCTGTTACCTGTTTTACCAGGGCCCTGGGGCTGATGACTCATATTGACTTTTCTAGACATTTACTTAGTCTTACTTAGAAAATACAGTCACCCACTCTGTTCCTCTTTGTGATTTACTGGAGAACTGGACACTCAGTGAGTGTTTATCTACTCTGATCGTTCACTATATCACTGCAAAAGGATTTTAAAGTGTCGGCTTTTTAGTTGATCCAGAAAGGTGAAAAAAAGTCCACTACACCCCTTTTAAGTGGCAATTAGGTAAAGGCCTCAAAAGGGGTTGACAGGATAATATTGTGAAAGTTAAACCTATCTTGAAATAACCACTTGAATACAAAATATCGTAAGTAAATATATGGAGTCTTAAAACTTGCATTGTACAAGAGGCGTAAGATACGCATTAACCTTATGCTGCATGCATCTTCCAAATATGCTCTTTATCTTCTTTTATACCCCTCTGCTACCTTCCAGATAAATACCCATTAGCAGCAAGTTAAGGGGATAGGAAGGTCCAAGAGACATAAAGGAATTCCTCCAGGAATGAAGGTACCAAGAGCTACATGAAAGACTCCTTCACGGGGCACACAGCGTTGCAGATCACATTACACCTATTGATAGCATGGTGTAGCTGCTGTGAGACGTGGACTCGTTTCTGTATAAACATGCAGTATGCAAATCTGTAAAACAAAAGCAAAAATCAAACCAAACCAAACCAAAAAACCAAAAAACACACAGCAAAAAACAAACCAAAAAATCAAACAAACAAAAAAAAAAAAGGAAAAGAGAAAAGGAAAAGAAAAAGAAAAAAAAAACCAAACAAAAAACCTGAAATATAAACAATAAAAACCCGCACAAGCAAACAAATGGAAACAACCACAAAAAACCCCAAAAGTAAAAGACCAACATCAAAAAAAACAACCCCTAAAAAAAAAAAAAAGAAAAGAAAAGAACAACAAACTAGACAAAGACTGAACATAAGTTTTGTGAGTCTGTACAGCATTCTGTTGTGGCTTAGAATTTCTCACCTCACCATCTGATTTTCCTTTTCCTTTCCTACCTTCTTATATTATGACACTTCATTCATACAACAGCACAGTGGTAGAGAAGTGGCAAAATATTCCCGAAATATTGCTGTGGATAGCAAAAAGATTAATTTAATTTTCCTCTGAGATACTGGGAGACTGAAAAAATTAAGTACTGTACTACACAATCCCCCTTATGAACATTTGTTTTAAAGGCTCATCTGAACTGTCTAAGGCAATCTTACAGGAGGAAAAAAAACCTAAGACATGTCTGTGGAGATCTCTGAGGTCTGTAGAGATTACAGTAAAATCAAGAAGGTGTATTATAAATCTTCTAAAGTTAGGAACTTTTCTGGTAATATATGCTTTTTAACAAATTTATTGCTAAGTATCTACATCTTTCTGTTTTTCATACCTCTGCCTTCTTCAGACATAGATAAATTTGCTTCTAAAAGAAGTAAGACTTCAAGTCAATCAGAGATTATTAATGTAGAAAGAAAAAATTTTGGTTGGTAAAACAGTACTTTGAAATTTAGTTTTCTTCTCATTAGAAACTGGAACAAGTAGGAAAATGGTGAAATCTACCATTACAGAGTGATGACTGCATCAGGCTTCTTGGTTGTTAGCCTTGGAAATATGGATGCAGTAGTCCTTGAGATCCTGACAGTTGGGACATAATTGCTCCTGTGTTTCAGGAGTACAATGCCAACAGCAGAATAATATTCACAACAACTTCTATGGGTTCATGAGAATAGCCTAAGCGCCTGGCTGACTTGGAAGGCTGGGTTTTGCTAGACTTGGCAAGCTGGTGACAAATGATGGAAATTTACTTGGCAGGAACTGCTTGTAGATGTACATTGGTTGGATATTTGGCTGTAGCTGTTTGGTCATTGTCTAATGCTCTGATTTCCTCAAACTGCGCAAAACCATACTTCTTCCTTTGCCACTAGTTCAAATGCTTCATGATTATTTACTTGCAAAGTCCTTCTTCTTGAGGGTAGAGGATCCTGCTTCTCATTCCCCTCCCTGTAGATCTGGCAGGGTAAATCCAGGAGGGTTGGTGACAGCTGAGGCCCAGTCTGTTACAATTGGATTTATCCCAGATGCCTTTCACTTTGAATGAATGAGACTAATGGGTTCATGAATAAAGCCAGCTCCATTGTGACAATTCTCCAACAGCCACAAACAAACAGTGAAATGAGAAAAAAGTATCTGCAATTTCTGGAGATGGGACCATCACCTCTATGAAAGCAGGACCTGCTTTTGACTCTTCCATAATTACCATCTACACTGTAGTTTTATGGGCATTAGGAAAGGTGTTGTTTGCCCCTGAAATCTGTGGGAACTGTGGTATACAACTCCTGAATGTCTGTTATATGACTTGTTAAAATAAAATAAAAAAAAGAATATAATATAAAATAATGTAGCAAATTTCAGATTAGTTCATTTACCCTCAATATATGTCAAGTATGTAGAAATTATAGATAGCAGTACAATTAGTAGAGGAATACAAAATAAACCAGAAGTATGGACATGGCGAGGAGTGAACAAAAGAGCTATCTTTCAGGAGGAAATTATGTTTCAGAAATTTATTAGAACTATTTTAAAGCACTCAAGAAGCATGATGAGGTTATTCATGTGGATTTAGTGTACTTGGATTTTCAAAAGCTTTCAAGAGATCTTTCATAATAAGCTTTTAAAGAAATTAAGCTGTCTCAAAATAAAAGGAAAAATCCTCTCATGCACTAAGCAATGGTTAAGGGAGAGAAAATAAATTATAAGAGTAAGCTGTTATTTCATCAATGAAGGGTGACAGCCAGTGTCAGATATCTGTGCTGCTATTTGCACTGTTCAGAATATTCTAAATGGTAGGGATAGTAAAGGAACAGACTTTGCTGATTATAAAAAATTTGCATGAGGAAAAATGTATTTCTGATTGAAAAGTTACAACTGAACATCAAAACTCTTACTGACTAGGTTGTTAGAAGGTAGAATAAATTGCGTATCTGTAAAATCAATGTAGTAGTTATGAAGAGGAGATCAATGCTCACATAAATTTAATATTACTTATTTGCCATTGGAAATCATAAGTTGCCAAAGATCATTAATAAATTTGGGTCAGAGCTGTTCAAGTATCTGATGCAGACATTTTGGGATGGGATAGTGATGCTACCCTGGAGCAGGGAGAAGTGATATGGTATAAAGGAATGTGAAGATAAAGAATGCGAAAATACCAAGATGCATATAGATAAAAGAAAAATTAGGAAGTCCTTTGAAAGTGGGATATTCTAGAGGAAACATCTACTATGTCAGGAAAACAGAAAATAAATACTGTAACCCTCAGCAGTTATTTATTTGCCATCAGCAAAGCTTGTGGAGATTGAAAGTAAAAATGAATTTTAAAAGGGATTAGACAAACTAATGAGGCATAGGACAATAAATGTCTTTTAAAGACAACAATTTGGATACAATTCTCAAGCTAGGCAGACCTTAACAGATAATTGTTGAAAGCTGAGAAGGCATGCCAGAGAGAGATTACATATTATCTAGGTTTTAGTTTAGGATAAAAATGAAACTGCCAACTAATTTAGCAGAGTGGGATGTACATTCTAATGTAATAAGATGTCTAAAAGAACTCCCCCTTTTTGTTCATTTTGGCACCCAGGAAATCACTGCAAAAATTGCGTTGTATAAATCATATCTGTCCCTCTGTTTGCAATAATAAATGTGAACTCCTGACCAAAAAAAAGAAAAGCTTTAAAGTCCATGGTTTATGGGCAAAATAAGTTGATAAAAGTGTGACCTAATAACTGAGACTGAGAGATACCCACTTTGGTTATGTTTTTACATGTTTTGTTTGTAGTAAGAAAACTATTGCTGTCATAACTTTTATATTAAACATGTTAAATGTACATGGTTGATACATATGTGAATCATTGTGTTTATGGAGCCACAGTATTTATGGAATTTTTATTTTGAATTACACCATTACACCATTTTGAGTTGATAGCTTAAATTTATATTTGACATGAAGGAAAATTTCAAGAAGTTAATTCCTTACAGCAATACAACATTTTTAGTTTTTCTATAGGTCCAGATATTTTTCTAAAATTTTTATACTAAATGTGAAGAACTCTCTGTAGGAAAAAAAACCCCACAATTTTAATTTTGTCTTTGGAAGAATTAGTAAATTAATATAATAGATGCATTACTGTCTGAAATATTATTTAATTTCATAGGTTTCAATAACTATATCAACATATTAAAAAGTGCTTTTTTAATCACAGTCTGTCAGGAAAACTTCTTCTTTTCTCTAAGTTTATTTCTAAATGAAAAATTTCCAGTTGTGAGTGTTAGTAGTTTGATTACTATACAATTAATCCCGTATTATAATAATTATATGTATAGCTCTGTGTATAATTATACTTGTAAATATGTATTACAATAATTATATATTTTAATAACTACATATGTGATTACATATTATATATTATTAATGTACTAAAGAAATCTCTTTCCTTCTAAGAAAATGTAAAGATTGAATTTGGGATCACATTAGTTTTTATTTTTCTTTGCTTAAGGTATATAGCAGACTTGGGTTTTTGATATTGAATAGTTCAGCTCCTCCTGTAAAAATTCTGAAGAATATACTACCAGCAGAAACACAGTTTTGTGTTCTCTTCAAGATGATACCAAATTTCAAGGTAATTTAGATATGTCAGTGCATTTCAGATACTTACTGAAAATGTGCCATCATCTAAAGCATTTGCATTTCCTTGAAAAATACCACATTCTTAGAGAAATAATTTAGAGAGAGGCTCACTTTTCCAACAGAGATCTGCCTAAAATGGGTTTCTTGAAAATTCATATTTAGAGGCCAAAGATAAAAGATCTCATTATTTGTTGTGTGATACAATACTGGGGATACAGACACACTCATTTATGAAGAACATTTACATAACTAGTCAAAACAACTCCAAAAACTTAAGCAACGTGATTTTCTCTCAGACGGCTTCAGAGGTGGACATCTGAACATCACTACACTCTGATGGCTATAGAATGAATTTTACTGGGATAACTGAGACCTAAAGGGGCTTTATACTATGTCCCAACACAGGGCAGAGCTTATGTTGCTCAAAGGAGGAGTCTTGTTTCTCAGAGTAGACTTGAAAGCTGGATATGGAACTGAGACAAGCCTATCTTAGGAAATGCCTGTGAAGATTGTTCAAGTCATGAATACACTTGGAAAATCAGACCATTTCTTCCTGCCTTTAAATCAGAAAGCTTGTCGACAGCAAAAGAAAACATGGTGGAACCTGAGGTGACAGCTTTCTTCTTCAGACACAAGAGGTGGCAAGAAGGACTATGATCAGCCATACATCTGCACAGAAAACTGACCTTAAATGGCTTCCTTGCCTCCAGGGAGCCCATGAAGACCATCAGCCTCGCCTACATTTATACTGTGGTTTTTCAAGGCAGCATCTCTTGTCTCTTTGCATTCCTGATAAGTCCTTTGTGTTTGATCCAATATATATTTCCATTTATGAGGATGCAAATTTTCCACAGAAACTGCAATACACTGTAAAACAGAGTGTTTTGTACATCATCAAGAGTTCCTCTGATTCCTTTCACTGCATACATATATTTTCAGCTCCACCTTGATATAAATAAAATGGCAGTTTTTGCAGGACTGATGTTAAGGAAAAACACTTTTGACAATGAAGTTGTTTTTTTTTTTTAAATTCATTTTGAAATGAGAAATAAAATAAATTTTCTTATCTGCAGTTGCCAACAAACACACTCACATTCATGTGTATATATACATACAGACCTATACATATGTATGTGGCTACATGGAAGTAAAAACTCGCACATAGTGAAAAGCAAGCAGAAGTAATATATAAAGTATGTAATCTGTTCCCTATATAATTGTAGTGTCCTAAATGAAATATTTCTTCCTTCCAGTTATACTTCTTATAATGCAAGCATATAAGGTTTTTTAACCATAGCTCAATGTGTAGTTGTCATTATGAGTAACTTTTTGGTGAATAAAATAACATTTCCCAAAATACACTTTAATTACTATTTTTGAGAGATGAAAAATAAGCCAAACACAGCTTATTTTTTTCTTTCTTCCCCTACTGTAAAACAGTAGGTTAATTTAAATCATAAGCCCCAACTCAGACTTGGTGCTTTTGCCTGCATTTTAAGTGTGATCATTTCCTTGGTAATTAAAAAGACACAATCCGTATTGTCATGTACAACAGCTAAGAAAACCCTTAGGAATTCAAGATGAAGGGCATAATTTTCCCCTTGTTTTCAGCTTAGAAGTTAGAGAATGAGAGAAAAACTGACCAGAAAATACATGGATGCTAAGTATCTTACACTTCATTAGCTCAGATGTAAAACCTGTGTAAGGCTTGTAGGAGAACTATTTTCACTTTTGTTTTTTAGTTTTCTGGACAGTTTTTTGTTTGCAGTTTCTGTCAGACTTTCCTAATCTGTGTGTATTCCATCTAGTATTGCTTCCTTTTTACTTAAATGCTTTCACCACGTTTAAAGGGTAGATATTTTTATGGGCATGTGAAATGTGCAAAAATGTTTTGTAAAAGCCATAAATAAACAACTTCTAAAGGATGCATTTTTTTCTTTAATTGCTCATTAATTGTGTCATAATATCTGATGATCTTGCTGCTTAAGAGGCGTTGTGCAAACAGTGGAGCCCAGGGACTATGGAAACTGTATTAGTGTTCATTTCCACAGTGCATCTCCTAGAAGTCTAAAGAAGACGTCTGGATTAAAGGTAGGAAATTACTCAATACAGACCACAAATCAGAGCAGCAGAGCAGTTTTTGTGAATTCTCATGTACACAAAGTATCTATTATGTTAATAGTGAAATACGTTTAAGGCAACACAACTTCAAACCCATCCTTCAATGATTCATTTAGGAATTGAAAAGGAAAGTGAAAGAAATGCAAATTTTTTAAAATCTCTGTAATATAATCTGGGTTAAGAAAAGTACTATGTTATAGCCAGAACTGCCTCTATGGAGCAGAACTAGGGATATTTGTCTTCCCTAATTGTTCATTTGCATACTTAAAACCATTTATAATTCTCTTAAATTAAACTTTAAAATTGTATGGTTTGCAGTGATTTGTGACGAGGGATTATTGTTGAATTCCTATTATTTTCAGTCTTAGAAAGTGAATGTATAGGAAATCTGAATTTCATTTTATTGTATTTTTTTTTAGCCAGAAAAATAACTGGCATAAGACTTTGCATGCACAAGGGAGGCATATTCATTTCTCAAGCTGACTATAACAAGTTACTCTAACAGGTATTAGAAACCTCTAAATTTTTAGGACCTTCTGGTCCTTAAAATACCCACCAATATCCATGGTGATTAAAAAGACAAGAATACAAAAATAAACACTTAATTAGCTTTTTTGTGTCACTGATGGCGGGTGGCGGAGGGCATTTTCCAGAAGCAAATAAACTGTTTGCAACAACAAAAACACCTTTTAACACTTAAGTCTGGAAAAGGCTAATTCTGATAAAAGCTAGCCATTTTATGGAAAAACTACATTAGCGGTACAATCGCTAAGTGCTTTGGCTTCTGAGGGCATGATTACAGCAACTGAAGACATTAAGTAAAGAAACCCAAACTGTGAACTACTGAAGCACAGACTGCAAAAGAGATGTACTTACTTTCTTCCCTCTTTTACTCACTGCATATTTATTTCCCAGTGTGTATACAATACACTTCCTTAAGGCACTGTTAAAGCTGCTTCAGGGATAACATTTGTGGGCCACCAGGACCTATGTTAAATTTACTATGCAAACTGAGTTTGAAAGGCATGACGCACCCTCACCATAGATTTCAAAGTGAATTAGCATAATAAATACAGTATAGGCTTTAAATCTGCCTTTTAGGTGAATATGACAGATGTGTAAGCCATTTCTACAGTAAGTCTGCTCTGAATAATTAGAACTGCTCAGGAGCTCAAATTGGAGGTCATAGAAGGACATACAATAGCTAAAGGTAATGTATAAAGAAAATCTCTCCATATCCTTTGGTCATTTTACGCATTGAAGATTTTAATAATATGTTGTTCTTGGTTTAGGCTTGTAATTGCAGTCAGTTCCTTGGAAATCAATAAAAACTTTGCCATTGACTTAAATGTAGCCAGGTTTTCACTCGAAGCATTCTGTCTTATGACATTTCGTTTGAGACTTTTCCCAATGTTTGGATGATCTAGCTGGTGATTACATAGAAGGATTAAATTTTAATCTGACACTTTTCTATGATTCTTCATAAGAAACAATGCAAGAGACACAGAAATAGCACTAAGGGTCATATTGATGTTTAGTTTCCTAAGGAAGGCACCTTGTATTATGATACAAGTTGTCCCAATTCAGAATCTTTTCAGTACTTTGCTATTTCAAACAAAACAAAACAAAACAAAGCAAAACAGAACAAAACAAAACAAAAACCAAAAAAAAAAAAAAAACCCAAACCCAAAAATGTCCCCCAAAACACAAAAACAAAAACAAAACCCCAAACACACAATTATAAGAGTTCATAAGGAGTTAAATGAAAATCAGCAGGCAAATACAGGTAAGTTCAGATGTTGACTATTGATCTTGCTGGATATGGCATGAGGTTATACACAGATATCAACATTCATGTTATCTCAGTCTTCACATATAAATAGGAAAGCATGCTTTGCAGTTTTCTTTATTTTAACTATTGCTTGGGTTTAGTTCAAGAACATTGAGTATTTTCATTATGAAAAGATACATTTGCATTTTCGTTCTGCAACTAATAGAACTATAAGATTTTGTAGTTTTTTGCAGACTCCCTCCTCTTATGATTCTATCAAAATCTATGAGAGGGTTTGTAAAATATGACTTTTGCCTGTCTAGTCTAGGCCAGTTTTGGCATACAGTCAATGCAAGAACAAGAGGAATCATCACATTTAAGCCAGAAGCCTTAAAGAGACAGAATAGATTTTTCTTTGGTGATGTCCCGCCCCCTATTGACTATAAATAATTCCGAGATTAATTCCATTTTAAGTACAGAAAGATGAAGGTAGATGTTCATTAAAATTTTCAAATTTGTAAAATTATTTGATGTCTAAACATCTTGTGAAAACAAGAGAAGAAATCATTTAATCTGAAAACATAAACTGTAAATGTGATCCGTGTCTTTAAATACCCAAATATCTTCTGATATCTACATTCTAACTTTCCCAGTACTGACTTCTCTTAATCTCAATTTGATTTTTACTTACAGCCAATGATTTCTGTTTGTCTTACCCTTCACTAGAGAAATAAATCTCATTTTGTTAGAATATTAAATTACATGCTGGGGTACATTTTTAAAATGCAATATTGACTGAGATATTTGAAATTCACACCACCGATTAGTTATGCAATTCAGATTTTGCTTTTGGAAACTGAGCATTCAGTCTGAAGGTATCTTTCATGAATATTATCACTAGCAAAGCTTGATCACTGCAATATTGACAGCAAGTAAGCAGAAAGTAGGCATGAAAACAATTGAAGTGAACCCACTTAAGAAGAGGAATTAACATTCTTGTAAATGTTTTACAGCATTCTCCCACCTTTATTTTGTACAAACAAAAGGGAGTATCTGAAGGTGAGTTATACATTTTTCATTGGATTAAGAATGAAGCACAAAGAAGTACATGAAGTGCGCAAGAGGAAATTTTCAGTGACACAGGGGAAGTCACACTCCCACCTTTTTATTTTCAGTGGCAATCTGGAGCTAAAAATCAGTGACAGGCTTTTGGAAATGTTCCCTAAAACACAAAAGCTGTTCATGTTTCTGAAGTAGGAAAAAACCCACATTAAATAGCTATGTTTGTCAGATAAACTTTTTGTTTGCTTCTTTGACAGTGATTGATAATGCTGAGTACTTTTGTCCTATTCTGTGTCATCAGCATTATTTATATTACAGTGACAGGATTATGCCTTTCTAGGTACACAACAAAATATCAGTTTCTCAAAGCACACAGCATCTTACAAGCTAGAAAAAAACCTGACACTTGAACAGCTTGAATTCAGATGGTGAGTGAAAATGCTGGAAAAGATTTTTGGTGCAATATGGATTAAATTTGGGACCTCAGCAGTGGAAAATCCTGGTTCTTTTTTCTTAGCTACAGGAGCCAGGCAACTAAGGAGAAAACAATCTATTACTTGTCCTAACACAATATGTTTCAACGGAACAGTAATTTTCTTGCTACCTTTTCCTACCTCAAGATAATAGACAAGTCTTATGTTTTCTTCAGCTCCCAGTTTGAAAGTTTAAAAAATGCTTTTTAGTATCTTTTAATCAGGTCTCAGCCTTCTTGTCATTCAGCTCCCACTTTATGTAACTTTCTGAAAGACTTCTGTGGTAATCTCTAGAGAGATGTCATGTTAAGGAGCATTATCAATGGAGTTGACAATTCCTCCTCAAGATGTGAGCATTCTTGAATGGTGATACAAGGGAGACCTTGTGATTTTAACACAAACTGTTTTCCTCTTGTGTGTCTGTCACAAAATTTCATGCAATGACATCTCTAGCAGTGTCAGCTTCACCATTTCATGTTGACAAGTTAGGTGTGTCAAGAGATGCTCTTCTGATTCCGTTTGAATGACTTACAGAGTCCCACCAAAACTGAATGGAAGTCCCCATTCTCCCAGTGAGTTGTGATATTTGAATAAATGAGCTCTATGAGCCATTTTAGTTCAAGCTGAAATAATTTATCTGATGTAACCTGCTTTACACTGGAGAACTGTAGAAACACTCCGGCTCCACTGGGAAAGTGGTGACTTGTGAATGAAGTATTAATTTCACAAATTACTCAAGTTTGAATGGAATACCTCATTTAATTATATCTTTACTCATCTGTTCAACATAAAGGCTTAACACATTTAGGTAAAGGAAAAATAACACATTTTCACTAGGGAAAAAAGGAAATAAAAGTTACGTATAGCACAGGTTCTGTGACACATAAGGTATGTACTATGTGCCATAATGTTACAAAATCCAAAAGTTTCTTTCTTCACCCCTGAAAATTATCAGATTTCTGACATAATGAAAAGAATACTACTGAATTACTTGAAATTATAGCCTAAGTTTGGAAAGAAATGAGAGTAATTTTGTGGTTGGCAATGGGAGGTATGAAACAACATGTACATTCTGCTTAGGTGGACAATACAAACACATCAGCACTTTCAAAGAACACCAAAGGAAGCAAAAAGGTGACAAACAACATACAGTTCCTTTTCCAGCAAGAAAATACAGAAATAATCTAAACCTTTGGCTGAGAAACTCACTAAACCAAGTATAGATTATAATAGTGTACTAAAAGTCCAAGTGTAATTTTTGTGGGGAAGTAGATATTAGTGAAATCGACTGGAAAAAAATCAGGAAAAGGCAATTCTGAGGTTCATGCACATTGTCAAACTACTACAGGGAAACAAGTACAACACATGACATAAGCCAGGACAGTTCTTTGTGTGCGAGCATTTTTAGTCCTTGAAAATATAATGTATTTTCATGTCATTTATACTCTTTCAATTATGTGTTACAGCTAATTGAATTACATTGTGGTTTTTTCAGGCTTACAGCAAATACAGAAGCAATTCCTGCACTGTAGCTGATAATTAGTAACTCCAAAAGCCAAAACAATGCGACTGTGGATCCATAGCCTATAAAGACAGAACAGAAAAACAATAGAGGGAAGGAAAAGTAAAAGAAATAACAATAGAATCACACAAGGAAAAAAATAGTGTCTTTCTTTTATTAACATCTTCCTTACCATTTTTTATTTTGTTTGCTATAAACTAAAACCACTGACATAACCATTGACTTTGCTAAAATTCACTGGGACCTGGCTCAGATAAGGGCAGGCTGTTTCCACTTTCAGCTTAGGGCTCTTAACGTGAAGACATTCCTTCACTTTTTCAGTCCTGTTAGTCACATAAAAGCAACTTTGCGGGACTGAACCACCGATGTGGTTCTACATTGTGGACAATGTGGTTATACATTGAGATATTTTGCTTGCTCTAAAAAACATATGAGATTGTTTATCTTGAATAAGTGACATGAGAGCTACTTTGAAGGCCATTGGGTGCTTTTTAGAAATTATATTGTTTTCTGCTTGTAAAGGACTGTGTACTGCCAAAGTCAACTATAGAAGTTTACTAAAGACCAGTAAGCAAAAGGTGACCTGAAAAGATTTTGTATGAAAGAGATGACATCTCTCAAGGACTTTGAAAATAAGTCGTGTAACTCTTTCAAGGCATTTACAAGGTCTAGAAAATTAATTTTTATTTAGACAAGTTTCTGACCTGTCATATTTTTTCTGTTTGCTAATAAGAGATTTGTCATTGAACTATAACATTTAAAGGTAGGGGTTTGGTTGGTTTCCTTATGTTGTTGTTGTGTTGTTGGACTTTTGTTTGTTTGTTTTTTTGAAAACTCTAGAAGCGTTTGCATTTCAACAAAGCACTGTTGATTTACAGAGGAACAAAAGAAGGCAGGTATTATCCATGGTATTAAGCAAGGTTGAGTCAGTTAATTTTATTTACAGAAAAGTGTAATCAAACATTATTCTTTGTTACTTAGATGGCAGAAGGATGTACGATTGTGAATGAAGTGTTGTGCACAGAGGTACAACCCGATTGTTTAAGTTGGCCCTTCAATATATAAATGGACAGCTGATCAAAATGGACAGTATACAACTGATGAGGGCAGATTAATTATGCCCTAGATTTAACTTCTTTCCCTACTGACTGTAAAAAACATCTAGATAATTTGTTCATGGGTAGATATCTACAGTATGAGCATCTAAAGTGAGCTGGGATGCATAGAAATTATTTCATTGTTTAAGATGTTTATTCACCACTCATTCTTGTCGTAGATCTGTCCTAGCATCAATAGACTCTTAAACACCTGATTGCAGAATGTTATACAGGATCACAGTTGTGCTCATGGACAGCTTGTTCTTCACCAGGATCCCCAGGTCCTTCTGTACAGAGTTGCTTTCCAACAGGTCAGTCCCCTGCCTGTGCTGGTGCATTGGGTAATTCCTCCCCAGGGGCAGGACCCTGCTCTTGCCTTTGTTGAACTTCAGACAGTAATTCTCTGCCCATCTCTCCAGGTTGTCAAGATGCTTCTGAAGGGCCACACGGCGCTCTGGGGTATTGGCCACTCCTCACAGCTTAGTGTCACCAACAAACTTGATAAGGAGGCATCTGCCCTTTCATCCAAGTAATTGACTGATAAGATAAATAATACTGGACCTAGTATTGAAACTTGGGGCACACCACTAGTGGCAGGCACTTAACTAGATCCTGTGCCACTGACTGCAGCCCTCTGTGATCTGCTATTCAGTTATCAATTGGTTCAGAATATTTAGTGTGTATCTTACAGTTTGAAGAAATGGAGCTACTTAAAATGTTTTCTTCTTCAGATTTTTGGCTTCATGCTGAGAACCAATCTTTTAAAAGCTACAATTTAATAACTAATGACTGGAAAGAGAAGAATCTATGACAAGGAACTAAAAAAAAAATAGAATACAATAAAGTGTTTTGACATAAGCTGGATAAAAGAGCATCTAGCAAAAGGATGCAACGTAAAGGTTCATTTTTGATTTCCAAACTGTCACAGAAGATAAACAAGAAGATGATGTCATATGGGGCAATGGAACTGTTTCCAAGGTTAAATCCACAGAGAGATGATGATGAAGTTGCTTGAATTCCTTCATCAGCTCTTTTCTGCTTGTTCTGAAATATCCAAAAGTTAGTTCCCTCCAATTGTTCTCCAGTGATGTAATATTTGTTAGACCCTGGTCTCATTTTCAGGTCACTACTGTTATTATACAAAAGAAATACTTGTCCATATATCTTTCCACAAAATGATTTCTAAATTATTTATTGTTGGGGTTTTGTTTGTTTTTTGGTGGGTTGGTTTTTTTGTTGTTCTTTGGGTTTTTGGGGTTTTTTTTTGTTTTCAGGGGTTGGTTGGTTGGTTGGTTGGTTTGAGTTTTTTTATATTCACTTTTTTTTTTATTATTTTGGTTTCATAGAATCACAGAATCATCCCACTTGGAAGAGGCCTTAAAGATATCTAGTCCAGATGTCATCCTAGCACCACCATGATCACTCCTAAACCATATCCCCCAATTGCGACATCCAGATGCCTCTTGAACTCTTCCAGAGATGGTGACTCCATCATCTTTCTGGGCAGCTTATTGCAATGCCTAAACACTCTTTTAGTGATTTTTTTTTTTTCCTAGTGTCTAATCTGAACTTCGTCTGATCTTCTTCTCTAAATTAAGCAACTTCAGTTCCCTCAGCTACTCCTCATAAGACTTGTGCTCCAGCTCCTTCACCAGCTTCATTGACCTTCTCTGGACTCATTCCAGCACCTCACTGCTCTTTTTGAAGTGAAAAGTCCAAAACTGAACGCAGTGCTCTACATGTGGCCTCGCCAGTGCTGAGCACAGAGGGTCAGTCACTTTCTTTCTCCTCCTGGCTGCATTTTTCTTAACACAAGCCAGGATGTCATTGACCCTCCAGGCCACCTGGCCACACTGCGGAGTCTTGTACAGCCAGCTGCCAACCAGCACCCCAAGCCCCTTTCTGCTGAGCAGCTATCAAGCTACTCTTCCACAAGCCTGGAGTGCTGCATGGGGTTGTTGAAACCCAAGCGCAGGACTTGGCTCTTGACCTAATTGAATGTCATGCAGTTGTCCTCAGCCCATTGATTCAGTCTGAGAGCCTTCCTACTCTCAAGCAGATCAACAGTTTGTTTACATCAATAAACCAAACTTAAATTATGCCAGATTGTAATTAGCACCTGATTTTACTTTTCATTGTACTCACTGTGACTCTCAGCTGGTGTCATCCTTTCTTCAAACTCAGAATGTCTTGGCATCTGCCTCTAAAACATTAGTACAGTGATCATTGTTAAAATGTCATTTTGTATAATTTCTATATTTATATAATTGTTTCATATGAGCCAAATGTGGGGTTTGTGTAGCTTTTGTTTTTCAAAGAAAAATACAACTGTGGTATAGCAAGTACTCTGTGGGCAAATGTTGACATTTTTGGAAGGAAGAGGATCTTCCCTTTCCTACAATGAGCAGGTGGGACACAGTTCAACATCTTGGCAAATCCAGCATGGTTTGTTTGCTCAGCTCACAGACCACAAGAGTCCTGATCCCTTAGACTGGACTTTTGCACAGTGATACACCTTCCTTTCTTGACCATATCACTTGGAATTGTGTGTGTTTTGTTTCTCTAAATAATTATCTCAAAGCCTCACAAGCTGTATACATAAAATGTCAGCATTGTCTCAGTTGGCTAGACATTGCTCACACTTGACTTTTTATGTCTACAAGTGAATTTTTCCTTCTTTTTTCCACACTCCTTTCACCCTTCATAGTCTTTGAAATAGCTTGAGTCAGTTTAATTACAGGATGCTTATAGATATATTTGTAGATTAATAATATAAATATTAAAAACTCTTAATTCCCAAAAAAAGTTGGGTTTTTTCTCATTAATTCAGTTCCAGGATACCTTTATTTATTGTAGGTAAGTAACTACATATTTAGAGGAGTGTTCAAACTACTCAAGTCAGACAAATAAGTTACACCCCTGTTTTTGTACCTTGGAATGCACTATTAAATCCTTTGTGTGACCAGGGGAAAAGACATGTGTCCAGAAGGACTCCCGGCAGGTATCTGCAGATCACATAGATTGTGATGATAAATACTCACAAGTCTAAAGAAAAGAATAGTTAATTAAGAAATAAAGATAACATTTTGAAGGTTATACCCTTGGGAATATATCAACCCTCTTACATTCTTACATGTTCTGAGAAAGTAAAACTTTAGTTTGTCTATCCTTCCACTTAAATTTAAGTATCATTTGTGTGCTACTGACCTTAGCTTCTGGCTAAAGTTGATGGCTTCACATTCTTGAATTTTAATGCATAAACTATAAGAAAGTAATGTTAGACAATGGATTACAGTAGTATACCTTATCTGGGAAGGTATTTAATAGTTTCTGAAAACAAGTACTATAGCCACATCCTGACATCCAAGATAATTCATCTGACCTTTCCTACAGGAGCCCAGAGTAATTCAAATATTGAGTTGAGTTGTAGATTAATTGTTCAGCTAATTAGAGACTTTATATCAGGTACTAGCAAGAAGTAGGGAAAGATTTACTTTATATGTTCTTGCTGTAGAAAATGCCCTCATACTTCTGGTAACTGTTTGGCCTACCACACATGAGTCTATCTGCTGTATACGTGTGTGGCAAGTTGATCCCAACCAGTAGCCAAACACCCACCGTGCGTTTTGCTTATTATGTTCTCTCATAGGACAGGAAGAAAATAGAAGGATGGTGAGAAGATTTGAGGAGCAGAATAATGACAGCATAACACGGAAAGAAAAACAAAAAGAGAAATTTATTTGCTTCTTCCCATCAGCAGACAGATGTCCAAGCATTTCGTGGGAAGCAGGGCCTCAACACTTGTAATGGTAACTTGAGAAGACAAACAGTATAATCATAAACATTTCCCCATCTTCCTCTTTGAGCTTTATTGTTCGACATAAAGGTCATAAAATACATCACATCCCTTTGGCTTTTTGGATCAGCTGTCCCTATATCATTTCCTGGCCTCTTGAGCTCACCAACATATTAAGATTTAGCAAGAGAAGAGGGTAGGAATATGGAAATCTTGCTGCTGTGCAAAGGCTGTTTAGCAATAACCAAAACACTGTTGTAATTTAGTCACAAATGAAAAGCACAGCACTATATGGACTGCTATGGAAAAAAGTTAACTCCATTTCAGCCAGATCCTGTAGAAGATGTAAAAAAGAAGGGACCCTAGTCAAAATCTCTTGTTTGCTTGCAGAAGGGATAATGAGATCTGCTAAAACAGGAAAACTGGTCAGGTGAAATCTATCTTATAGCATGACAATACCTTCTACAGAATAACTCAGTACTTTACAGTTTTGGACAGTCCAGTGTCTACTATGGGAACAATAATGAGAATATCTAGCTAGGCTTTAGTTTGTGGAAACACATGATAGCATGCCTAATGCCTCTTATTACATCCAGGAGTCCAGGTTTCACTGTCACTCTCTTATCTTCCTGAGTACTGCCCTTGCCTATCCATTTGTGAATGGATACTCAACCTTTTTATCATGAAGTTAAAGGAAACACCATGTGAGCCATTCAATCACTTTTTATGCAGCAGTCTACAGACCTGGAGGTCTGCATATAAGATTCTGTGCCTTAGTACCTCCCCTGCTAGCAATAAAAGGCATCTGACCTGGTCTTCACCCTTTTATATTTTTATATATGTTTTTATGGCTTATGCTTTTTCCCTTGAGACATGGTCTGATGGATTAACTTTAGCAGACGGTAAGGCTCAGAACAGTCTCAGCAGAACAGTGTTGGGCAGGAAGAGCGTGGAAATAAGATGAAAAAAGGACAAGGAGATTGCTTATCAGCTACTATCTGGGACAAAACTCAATTTGGAGAAAGTAAATTCAATTTATTGCCATGTAAAATAGATTTGGATAGTGAGAAGCAAAAATACAAACACTTAAATGACACTTTTCATCTCCCTTTTTCCAAGCTCAGCTTCACTACTTCTCTCCCTGTACTTCCAATCCCCCCAACTTAGTGGTCCAGGAGAGGGTGGGGCTGTAATAATTCAGTGATGCTTCCTCTTCGGTGCTTCTTTATTATCAAACCTTCTTTCTCCTCCCATCTTCACATGAGCTGAACTTCTGCAGAAAATATCCACCTGCAGCATCCTCATTGGGCTGCAGGGGAATCTCTGCTGCAGTAGCTGGTACATTTCCTTCTCTGACCCTGGTGTTCACTCTCTTGTTCTCTCTACCCATCTCCACCTTGCATTTTCTGCCCCTTCTTAAGTATGTTTTCCCACAAAGCCATCACCTTGGCTGAGGCGCTCAGATGTGTCCTGCAGCGGGTTGGTTGGAGCTGAGAAGAACCTGCAGGACAGAGCCCACCCCTGTAGCTCCTGCTGTCAATATCTGGGCACCTATGCCCAATACACAGGGAAAAAGTTAAATTATGGTCTCTGGAAGTAGGTGAGGTAATTTAGTTACTCCCACCTGTATAAGTCAAGAGATCAGGGAAAGAATCAGTCAGATTTAGTCTGTCTATTGGACACTTCTGGACAGCAATCACTGATAGTATTTACTATTTCAACTTCATATCCAGTAGGCCTCCACTTCTACTTCCAGTTTTTGATAATATTGTTTTGACATTATGTATTTCTATATATAGGATCTGACAAATAATAATATCTCAATGTTAAAATTTCTAACTTTGAAACAAGTCGGGAATATAACGTTCAGGCTTTAGTACCAGTGTTCTGTGGTCTCCCTTCTTTTTCTGAGGTGGCATCAAGAAGTGGATGGGATTCCAACCATCTAACCGTAATTTTATGTAAAGTCAGTGTCTAACAAACTGACATTCAATCTGATACTTCCTATCCCAGTTTTGGCAAACATCTGAATATAGCACAGATATCTTCCTAAAACTTTTAGTAGTTAACTTTGCAATGAAAAATTGATCATATCTTCCTAGTTTCTCATGTTAGTCTCAGGATATTTTTCTGGGGAAAGAGGAAAGCACCAGTAGATGGGAAACCAAAAATTTATTCTTAGTCTTTACAAGCTCTTTTTATGAGCTTTTATACTGGAACAAAAATAGAGTAGAGGTATTATATTAGTTGCAATGATACTATTGCTCTCTGAGTCTTAAATGCAGAACAAATGTCATTAACAGTGCAACACATAAAATCCATTATACAAGAAAAACTTATATTCTTATTGTTTTCAGAGTCCTCTGTGTCCTGATATTTAGTTTCAGATGAGGGGGAGAAATATTATGAAAGTTATCAGAATTTTAAGTCATCACTTGGAGGAATATGATGACAATGATTGGGTGTCTCAGTGTTGATAGTTCCTTCTTTCTCCAAGTTTTTATTGAGATCATTATTCTATTTCTACGATGCTTTACACCTTCATCTTTCTTCACTGATCTGAAGCTCCACATAGTACATATTGTACATTGTACATATAAGACTTTTGGGTTTTGTCCTTACTTTTTTCCCCAAAACAGCTTTTAATTTTGTATTGCCTACGTTAACTGATTGCTGTTGAGTTGCTGATAGCCCTGGAGATTCTAGGATTATCCTGAACCAACACCTTGATGCAACATCTTCAAGGAGTGCTTCTCTCCCAGCTTAGTCTTCCTCTACATTGCATCTCACTGACAATTCAGAAATAATTTGCTCCTACACAGCATGAAGACTTTATAGTTTTATATTTACCATTTTTAGCAGTGCATGTCACACGACAGATATATATGACTTAGTAAAACATACTATGTAATAGTCACATACCCATTAAGAAATTCTTGTTGCAACTAACCAAGCTAAGTTAAAGGTCTAATCCAGACAAGACAAATCTGGATAAAGGCAGGAAATACATGACCTAAGGTCTGTGTTCTACCTTAGTAAAAAAATCTGTAGTCCATTACTAGCGATAGTGATCCTGTATGAAACAGGACTAGGTTCAAGGGATTGAAATTGTGCATCACACTAATATTGATGGAAGAAGATAAAGTCAGACCAGATTTTCTCTCTAAAAGGAGCTGAATTGATAGTTCTTCGTAGTAACATGATTATAAAGGCATGGAAATTGTTTCAGTAAGAAGAAAAAAATCATTTGCACATCAAAAGCCTAAGAGTAGGACATCACTTCAGCACTGGAAATTCTGCACGTTCCTTGTAAATAAACTGAGGACAAAGATAGTTAGCAATCATACACATGCTTCTATGATTGCTGCAAAAATATTGTCTGATCTGTCAGCATTAGACATTGTGCTAGTGTGATCAATGCAAACAACATATGCATGTGAAAGCTTTAATAAAGCTTTAAGAAGCAAAAGAGAAGCACCTGTTTCACTGCAAAAATGTGTTAAAAATTGTCTATGGGGAAAATAAGAATTTTTTTTTGTATTTTTAATGGAATGCATATAAATCTCCAATAATCTTAAAATAAAAATTTTAAACTGTGACCTGTAGAGATCAACAAGATAAATTTATTTCCAGGGAGAAATGTTGGTATTCGCCACTTCTTAACACGTCTTAGTAAGCAAAATAAATCTGAAGCAATACTTTTAAGGTATGGAGTTTACCAGTATGATAAGAGAGAGAAAAAGAGTTTTTCTGCTTCGTAAATGAATTATATACATTAGGAAATATCTCAGGGATGCTATAGGCCAGTTAGCCTATGGCTGGTATGAACAATCGTTAATATAAATAATTCACAGTTGAACCTTGGAAACAAAATAAAAAGAAAACTAGCCATTCTTTTATTTGAAACTCCCTATGTATTATGGAAGAAGATGAGGAAACCTGAGAAAAATGTCCTTATATATAAAAATGAAATCATACCTATGGGCAGCTGCTCAAAAACAACAGATAGAGACAATGAAGTCACAAAAAAAGAACTGGAAAACTGACAAAATTTAAAAAGAACAAAAAATGGACAAAAATTTGAATGTGTGAATTATGTGTACTTTGTACTTGAAGATACTGAAACTGCTAAGGAGTGCTGCAGTATATTGTCACCAAGCTCTCAACATTCTCAGGATATTTGGTCAGTAGACAAGGTATCTTATGCACCCCTGTCTGTTTTTCCATAAATTATAGATACATAAAGCAAAGCATTTTGTTAGACAGTTGTCATTTTCTTGGGTTTTGACTGTTCATCTAACCAATTCAGAGAGATATTTCATGAAAAATACACTGTACATGGAAGGGAAATAATCCAACAGTAATAATCTGCAGGTATTAAAGCTGCAGAAGGAAAAACAGAGCAACTATGGAAATATATTTAGAGCTGAAATAAAGATCTGAGCTACTCAGACAAAGGAATTACAGGCAAACTGAGTGAAAGGATAGGAAAAGATGATCTAGACATACATGTTATCATGACAACTTTTAAAAAGTTATTATTATTTAAATTTAAAATTTAAACTATATGTTGTTTCATTTAAGTCTCTTTTAGGTCAGTCTGTCAATCAATTGGTCTATCTGTATATCTAATTATTTTAGTAGGCATTCTTTTGTCTACTTAATTACGTGAATAGTCACACTACAGAAAGCCCAAGAAAGAGCTTGACCCTTTTGACTCCCTGTATTGAAGAACAGTGATTACAGTGGTGCTCCAAATATAATCTGTAACAAAAAGAAATTGAGCCTCAGTGAGACTAAATAATAATGCAAAGGACACTCACTGTGATTTCCAGCAATAGCTGGAAAAAACTCAATTCTTCAGCACAGAGAGTTATAATGCAGCTCAGTAATATCTGATAATGCATTTCTTACGCTATTAAAATACCTGTCTTGGGACTTATTTTTCCTAAATTAGGCTTCTAAAAGATAGCCACTCTGCATTTCATTTGTAATCATTGAAATAGTTCAGATGAGACATTCTTTGAAGGAATTTGTTTGAGTTTGTTAACTGTAAACAAAACCTTGAATTATTAGATGAGAATTAGACATCAGATTTTGAGATGACCACAATTCATTTCACCCACATACTGGAAGCAAGTGTATAACACAGCTGTATTTAGCAAATCTGCTGTGAGGCAACAAAATGCAATAGTGCCATCTTTATACAGAATTGGACAGAAGGCAGAATGGAAATGAGTCCATTTCCTTGTCCATTTCATATTCATTAATATTCAATTTGACATAATTTTCTAATGAAGAATGTCCTTAACATTCAGGATGGGATTCATCTCACCTAATTTACTCTATCTGATCTTGTCATGGTAGGCCCCTGGACTCTATCCACCACAGCCTGTGAATAGAAACAGTATGGCACACTTCATATAAATGCATATATATTCACTTATGATCATGTGCCTAAAAATTCCTATTACTTTCTATGAGCTATTAAATGAGATCAAAGTGGCAACTTGGAGAGGTGATATCTGCAGGCATCTAAATCTGTTTTAAGAATTCCAAACTCAGCTCCAATTAGATTTTATTTATTTATTAATTACTGAACTAATTTTGTAAGATTTGACTAAACATGAAAAAACCACTTATTAAAAAAAAAAACCAACAAAAAACACCCCTAAAACCTCCCACAACCAACAACAAAATGTTTGCCATATAATCTCCATTTGTCTTTAATCATTTGAAAATGTTCCACTGAAGATGCAGAGAAAGCTCTCTTGACTTTGGGAGGATTATTTGGCCCAAGTTATTATAGACAGATTGAAAATTCTTCAATGAGAAAAGGGGAAACCATAAATCCAAGTGAAAGATCTGTGTACAGAATAAAATGACACAAAAGCGGCTCATTAGAACTGACTTTGCTCCCAGTCTTCATGCTGTATGTCAAGTGACATGTAAGGCAAAAATTACTCAGTTCTGTTTGCACTTGCTTGCCAAAATGTAGATAGTTAGTTAAAGGAACAGCTGTTGTTGCTGTAGACAAGCTGGTCTGCAGAAATTAATTATGATTATTAAGAATAATCCTGACCTGGGTCACAGATGCAATGACATAAGTTCCATTGTAGACAGCAATCAGAAAAGTCCTTTCTTCTTTTAAAATCAAGAAGCCTCCTCAGTTTGATGAAAACCTCAGTGATGTTTTTGCATGATGGAGCTGTTTAAGAAATGTGTTTGTTTATCATTTATGTGGTAGGGTGTGGGTTTTGATCTGTATCATCAATGTAGGAGGGAGTTCAAGTGTTTTTCAAAGCAGAATGAAACTGCAGATTGCTTCAGGACAAATTCTGGGTGTACCCTAGTATACTTCCAGTCATATATAGGAAAATAATTCTGTTTTGACAAAATATCTTTGGAAAGGGCTGAGTACTACAGACAAAAACTATACATTTTGAGAGTTTTTATTATTTAATTGGGGGATTGGTAACGAGTGTGTTGCTATGTTCAAGTTAATTCTTGGGGGTTTATTTTACATATATATGTGTGTGTGTGTGTGTGTGTGTAGATTTGTGTAGTTTGTATAAATTTTGATACAGAAAAGATTCCTAAAGTTTAAGAAGATAGGACCACTTTAATCTTCAATACTCATTTTAACATAGAGATGTCAAGACAATTTGTGAACTGCTAACTGAATAAAAACCAGTATCAGATTCTAATACATTTTCTGGCCTGTAACAGTTTGGAAATTAATTTCTGTAAAACTAGTTCCATCGTTAACTGATTTTTTTTATTAGCTCTTTCTTCAGAGTGATCAACATCAACCTAAGAGGTCACACCTTGACACAAACTTTAAAGAGACAAAACATTGGTTTTATCATTATAAAATTAGCAGGCGCAAAAAAAGAAAAAGAAGAGTGACATTAGTTGGAATTTACTAGTAAGATCATTTCAAGACATGAGAGTAGGAGATAATATCCTTTATATCAGACAAAAGAGAAAAAGCATTAAACCATTCTCCTTAACCTTACATTTCCCTCTCAGAATTCAGGTTTCCTGGGTACCTCTTTCTTTCCTGTTCTTTCTTATTTCTTCCTCTCTAGTTTTGCTTGTATTTTAATTTGCCAATTTGGAGTAGACTGATAATTTTTTTCCATAAATTCAGTTAAAAAATATAAACTGGAATCAATAAATCTTGCTAAATAAGAATCAATTGAATCAGGAAACCCTTTGAGACATTCTCTTGTAACACTTATGGTGATGGAAGTGTCCTCTGCCTCCTAGACAGCTGTATTTCTTTTCTTAATCTCATAATTTTTTTTCTTTTCATTTGGGATGTGATTTTTTCCCCTGTTAAGAACAGATTCAGCTCAAAGAAATCACAACTCAGTGGTCAGAGAGCTGATTCCTTTGAATATTGACTTCCATTTGATGCCATACTGATTTTTGGCATTTTGCTTCCATATATTGTCTGTATTCTTTACACAGATACTTGAAGCTCTTGTAGCCTATTATTGTATTAGTAGCTAGTCCCAGTAGTTTTCCATACCCTTTTCCTAGGCAGAAAGACAAAACACATTCCAGGGGCACCCATCCTATCTTGGTTCTTCCTGGCTACCGAAGTTGAAAAACATCTCTTTAAGACACATTTTCATAAACTATAGCTAGTACCAAGGGGGAGTTTCTGGAACCAGAAGGGGGAATTACCTCATCACCTGTGCTTCTAATTGAGAATTCTTGTCAAATATGTTAATTTGCTAAACATAAAACTGTATTCACCTAGTGCCGGGTGGGCTTTGGTGGACATTTTCCATATCTGCCCCTCGGAGGCCTTCAATAAAGACCAGGTTTTATATTATCTCTTATATTAATATTATCTTGAAGGTGTGTTGTTTTATTTCTAGGGTCTTTAGGGCATACATTGACTGGCTCTGTAAACTTTTCGTACTGGACAAGTTCTTACCTGGTAACATAAAACATGGTAATTTTTTTTGGGCTGTATCATCAACAGATACAACTTTTTTGGAAATTCTGAGTGTTTCCAAGCAGAAGAGAGTTTCCAGAGATGTTACGAGCTCTAAAAGTTGCTTTGATTCATTAACAGTGATAAAAAATATAATTCAACACTGTATTGTACAATGCAACACAAAAAGCAGTTTTATGTTTTATATTTACAAACAAAGAGAAACTTGCATTCAAACAGACTGGCTGGAAGCTTAAACTTCATTTTAGTTTTTTGGCCACAAGATATCACCCTTCTCTGTGAAGACCATTGCCTTTCAGCTTACTTGTACAGTATGAGATATATTTGGGTTGGTTGGTTTGTGGTTGGATGAGAAGTGGGGGGTTACTGACTTTAATTTATAAATCACGTCTCTAAGTTTACATAAATCCCTGCAAAATTAGATGTCATTCTCTTAAAATCTTGCTGTGAGTAGACAGATAATGCACAATCCTCCTCAAAGAAATATTCTCTAACAGACTGATACCTTTATAAAAGGACATGAACAAGAAAGGTAAAAGCATTTTCATGAATATAATTTCATACCGGTTCTCAAGGTTAGGCAAAAAAATGGGTTAATCTAGATTTGTACAAAGGAATATGAGAATAGTGATAGAGCAATAATGCATTTCATCTTAGCACTAAAAAATATGCTGAAATGACTAGTTATTCTGGCAAAGCAAACTCACTTACCCATGGGTATAATTGGAAATCATTGACTAAACTATTCAAATGTTCACAGGTGTTTCTAAACTGTGGGCTGGATGACTGCACAAATAGCAGTCATACTTTGCAATTCTGTGACTTTTCCTCTGTGTCTTTAAATCCCCCTGAAGTAGTAACAAATGTTGTCTGTACCTTTGAGACAGTTACAAGTTAATTCAACCTTCCTTAGGTGAAATAAAGGGAATTGCTTAACTGACAATGCCAGCAGAAAGTGAGAATAGCAAAGGGAAAGGGCTTTATATATATCTATATATGTATATTTATTTATTTATCTGTTGCACCTAAGCATACATCAGGATGTATCAGGAAATGGCTCGAGATCCAGGTGGAAACCAGTAATGAGCAGTTACCCTCAAGGGTCCGTTCTGGGACCAGTACTATCTAGTGTCTTAATTAATGGCATAGATGGGACTGAGTGCACTCTCAGCAAGTTTGCAGATAAAACCAAACTGAGTGGTGCAGTTGATTCATGGGAGGGAAGGGATGCCATCCAGCACAGGCCTTGACAGACTTGAGGACTGAGTACATGTGAACCTCATGAAGTTTGCTAAGGCCAAGTGCAAAATCCCACACCTGACTCAGGACAATCAGCAATATTTACATAGACTGCGAGTCAGATTGATGGGGAGTGATGTGGAGCAGTCCTGAGGAGGTCTTGGGAATACTGGCGAGTGGAAATTTAATTCTAAGCTGATCGTGTGTGACTGTAGACCAGAAAGCCAGCCATATCCTGGGCTGCACCAAAAGAGGGTGACCAGCAGGTTGAGAAAGGTGATTCTCTCCCTTTGCTCCGATGAGACCCCACCTGGAAGTTCTGTGCTCATCTCTGGGGCTCCCGGCACAAGAAAGGCATGAAGCCTTTAGAATCTGTGTGGAGGAGGTCCAGGAAAATGGTCAGAGGTCTGGAGCACCTCTCCTGTGAAGGCAGACTGAGAGATTTGGGTTGGTCAAGCCTGGAGAAGTCTCCAGGGAGACTGTTTTGTAGTCTTTCAATACATAAAGGAGGCTTATAAGAAAGATAGACCCACATGGTAGTAACAGAAGAGGTACCATTAGTTAGTTGAGAAGGATAGAACAGTGTAGCACCCTTGTTTTCACAGGGTTTTTATAGTTTCATTCCACTAACAGCTTTCTGGCAAGGACTGCAAAACTAGGCAAGAGACAGGATATTACTGGAAGAGGGATGGATGTCAGGATGTCACATTAAAAGCAAAGAGAAAGACCACTCGCAATAACCAGTCACATATTAGTTAAATTTACAGCATCTCAGATTAAGGTCATGATTATGATCTGACTGAGATATTTGTATCATTTGTCAGTGGGAGGGGAATTAGAACCACGGAAATCAGAGAAGTTGTTCTCGATCTATACCAATGCAACTCGAGAATAAAATTTTAAGATTGTATTAGAAATGTTTTTTAACAATCCTCAATCCTAATTGACATAGTTTTCACATGGAGTTTCACAATATAAATAGATTAAGCAGGGGCAGAGAGAAGTCTAGGTCTCCTGCATTGAAAGGGGAGTTATAGTGACCAGCTGAAGGCAAATACATAGGATTCCAATTAACCTACTTTGAGAAATAAAGTTTTTAAACCTCAGTTATATATCAAACAATTTTTTCCACCACATAGCCTAGTCAGAGGTCTATGTTACTTGGCAGAAAGGGGCAGTGGTATAGCACAATTTCTGTATCCAAATTCCAGCAGGATCTTTCACCCCTGATTAATTCCATGCACTTCTTTATATCTCAGCTGCTTCATAATCAGAAGACATATTTCATGTATGTGTGTTAATCTGCAATAGATACTGCAAAATATTTTCACTTATCAAGTATATCAACTGTCTTGCTAATTGGCCACTGTGTGTATACAGAATCGCTGCTATCAGAAATAACTGCAAAGCTGTTAACTGTGGACATTAAAAACTGCTGCTTTGTTGTTGGCTGGAGAAACATTGAACATATAAATACTTGGAATTTTAGAAGTCTTAAAAAAAAAGTTCTAAATAATAATTAGAATTTCAGCTTCATACTTGAAAAGGAAAGTTAATAAGTAGGCATTTTGGAAAGAACTGTGATGGTTATAAAATAAAAACTATGTGTTGGGATGAATAAAATAATCAAAGTAATCAACTAAGTTCATAGAATGATAGAATATGCTGAGCTGGGGGGGATGTATCAGGATCACTGAGTCCAGCTCCTGGTCCTGGACAGGATACCCCAGGAGTCACACCATGTGCCTGAGAGTGTTGTGCAAAACCTTGACCCAGTCAGGCTTGGCACTCTGACCTCCTCCCTGGGGAGCCTAGTCCAGTGCCCAACCACCCCCTGGGTGAAAAACATTCTCCTGATAGCCATTCTAAACATCACCTGAATCAGCTTCATTCTGTTTCCTTGACTCCTGCCACTGGCCACAAGAGTGAAGAAACGGGTACTCTGCCTCTCTGTTTCCTGTTGGGAGGATGTTGAGGACAGCAATGAGATCTCCCTTCAGACTCCTCTAGGTTGTGATCTGTCAAATGCTGCCAAACACCACACGCATCTCAGTTCTGAAACAGAGGAATCCAACATGAATATCCAGAAATCCATACAGAATCATACACATGCTGGATGAATTTCCTAAAAATGTAACGATGTGCACAACTTCAGTCACTGGACTTTTTTAGAAAGGTCCTCAAGTTTCTATATTTGATGAGGTAGATATGAAAGAATAATAGCAGATTTGCCAGTACTCCAAATCCAATTCATCTTATCTAGTTCAGCAGAACTTGCAGCGCGTGGCTTGCTGCTTCAGAACACTTCATTAATTTGGCCCCTTTTTGTGATTTTCAAGGGAAAGATGCCTAACTTATTAATTATATCTACGAATTCTTGAATATGGCACCTAAGTATGGGGAAAGATTCTTGAATTTTCTCCTAGGCACTGTTGTGACAATGTAAAAGTGATGAAAAGACACCCTTTGCTCCTCTATCATGTTCTATCCAGAAAGCACACAAACAGTAGGATTGACTTTCCCACTTTTTATTTTTGGATTTTTATCCTTCTTATCCCTACCTGATATAAATTCTGTGAGGAGTGCATATATTTGATATTGATTACGGGTTCATCACAGGCAACAATAATCTGCTTAGAAGATCATAAAGCTAGAAGAGAATCTGAGTACAAGAGGCAATCCAAGCCTGACTGGAAAAGGGTGTGCAACTAAAACGGGGATAGACAAAGGAATGAACAAAACAATAATTTTATATGTCTTTTGGTGTCCCTCTACAAATTCCTCATGCTTTATGTCAATGCCATGATGTTTTTGGTTCTTGCTGATTGTTGTTGAAATAATTAAATAGCATTAGCATATTACATTAATTTTCAAATTAGTGTATTATAATTATTAATTATAAAATAAAATAACTTTAACAATATTTGGTTTACATTTGTCATCAAGAGACAGTTAAAATGTCATTTCTGTTAGATGAGCTATATCCAGAGAAGTTAGGCGCAGTCTTTCTCTTGAATACAAGAAATCCAAAGCATGAAATCATTTTTGTGAAACTTGTCTTTCTTATATCTGGAAAGGATATGAAGCTCTTAGAAACAATGTAAATGCCAAATGTCAATATTCTTGTAATCATGAGGATATCCAACCCTAATGTTGTCCATTAGGCTATCTATGGCCTGGGGAAGAGGAAAGCAAAAAGCTCTTAATCTCTCTTGCAACCACAGCACTGAAATAAAAAATAGGAGCCCTGTGATAGGAAACCAATCAAGAATAAGCAAATATAACACTATAACTCTGCAACTACAGTGTTTTCTCAGTCATGCTTGAGCCCTGTAGCAACCTGGTAGGATTATATCATCATATTTACTTTTTTTTCTTAATTAAATGAAAATGATACTGAAAATGATACTGAGAATGAAGAAGGGATAATCCAAACTCTTTCAGCATGTTTTTCTTCCTAGGTATGCTAGAGAAATGGTCCTCTGTTCATATTTCTTGTGTCTCCATAACTGTTGCATCCCTGGTTGCTCAGGGGTAACAAAGAAAAATAGAACAACATTTGCCTTTTCACCTTATTACATCCCCCCGTTAAAGTTTCTGCTTTATTCAAAATCTGAACAGGCTTCTGTTTCACACAACAGGTTGCTACCAGATTATCAAATCCACTTAACTCCCTTTCTTTTCAACATCAGGTTGGAAATACTGTCTTTCCATAACTTTCTTCTTTGACATTCCTATCATATGCTTGTGGCCATCTTCAGTCCATCTAGTATCTGTAGCATGATTCAGCACAGGAGCTGAAGCTGACTCAGACTGGCAGCATGCGATCGATGATACACGGCTGAGTGTGCAGAAGCTGCTTGATGGAAATTACTTTAATGAGTGATTTGAATATGCCTGATGCTGGTAGACTACATAAATTTGAGATAGTGAACCTCTTGAATCAAGACAAATTAAACTGAGTTGTTGGCTGAGGTAGTATAAGGAAAAACAGCTGGTTTAGCTTGTACTGAATCATGTGCTTTTATTATTTGTAGTTGTTCTGGTAATATTTTTTCCCCACCTTCTCGCGTAATGCAAATGAGGAGGCAGATAAGGAAAAAAGATGGATATATTTATGTATGGGTATAGAGACTGATTTCCCTACTCTCTCGCTGTCCTTTTTCATCAGTCTTGTCTTTAGATCTCCTGTGCTTTTTATATCATAATTCACCTTAAATCCCACCAACCAGTAAAAAAAAACCAAAACAACAATAATAGTTCCAGCAGCAATTTACCTTGTAAATAAGTTCAAATTAAAACCCCTATCCTCAAATTGGCAGCACGTTGTGAGCTAATGAACCAACACAGAGCCCCACTGTTTTGAGATAGAATAACATTCAGGCCCCAGTTTTAAATAGTTTGCCTGTGGGCAAACTGTTATAACCATATGGAGCTCCACTGACTTCACATAGGGTACGGCTGAGAGCCTAATCCTGCACAGCATTGTCATATAATACTGACAATCCCAACTGCAAAATCCAAGGTCCAGATTCCTCCCACCAAACTTCAGAGACCTGAGGAATTAGATTTATGTGTTGCCTCCCCTCAGGCTGCACAGACTCTCCAAAGTCAGATCTGAGGTCCCCACTGATTATAGAACGAGACAACAGCCTCATAAATCCTAAATCAAAAGCAAAATTTTAAATGAAACAAATTCAGGCACTGCTTTCTAAACTTCTTCAGGAGAGCAACCATAATTTAATTTGGTTTCGTGATGCATTTAATTAACTTTTTAATGGAATAAATGCATATGGACACAAATCCCTGGATTTCCAGAACATTCAGGGTAGCCGCTCTAACTAGTAATGTTCTTTTACTGCAAAAATTTCTCCACAACTTATTTCTGTGAGCATAGGTGTAAACATTTCATGGATGTTGTTCATTTCATCACCATAATTATTTTTTACAAATACAGAAAGTACCTTCATACACTGAAATCTAAACACTGTTTATGCAAATTACATAATTGTAAAACACGCAAAGTCAAAATTTATTTTGATCTAAATAGCCTGTGTGTTGCAACATAAGAAAACTGCAAAGCATCTATAACTCCTTCTTTCCTCCTTTTGACAATACAAAAGAACCTGTTGTGATAAGAAGATTTTCACAGAAAAATGCAGCATTTTCTGATTAGAAAGTATATTTTTTCTTTTGGCAAAACTCTGCCAACAACAGTAATTTTCAAAAGGGTCTTTCTTTGTTTGTTTGAAAACAAGATGGAGAAACAAAATGTAATAAATGTGCCTATAATGAAAAGATAGTGTGTGATGGGACCAAATAACCAAGTGGAAAAGAGACATTCAAGAGTACACTTCAGACATTAAAAAAAAAAAAAAAAAAAGAAAGAAAGATTCCTCCCCTACCACATCCAATATAACATGTGAATCAGCCCTCCTGATTTAGAAAGATGTAATTTATTTCACATAAATACATGATTGAGATGGGGAGAATCTTTTAAGAGTGAGTGATATATGCTGCCATTATTTCTTTTGATTCTTGGCACTGAATAGCTAACATGGAAAGAGGAAAAGTTATATTTTTAATAGAGGACATACATTGTTCACAATCTATCTTGTGCCCAAATTTTAAAGTAATAAAAAAGATTCAAACTGTACTATTTTGTCAGCAGCCACTGTCCGACACAATATAAATTCTTCTTATGGTAGCACAGTTCTTGGAGTTAAACTGCCAGGAAACACAGCGTTGCTGGATGAGGGCCAATAGAGAAGAGCAACACCTCCAGATGGATAGACCAGGCTTTCATCTGATTCCCAGATATCTCCTTGGGTGTCAGGGGATGCATAAGCTCTTTCAAAAGTCTTTCAGTGAAAACTTAATAAATACACAGTGAAAAATTTATACAGTACAGTCAGAGACAACCCCACAGAATGCATCAGAGGTGTGTAAGCACATAATATCAGCCTTTCACCCCTAAACTCTGATGAGGAACAGCTAGAAGTAAATAGACAAATTATTTGTTCTGAAATTTGTGGATTTGGCTTGGGGTTTTTTCATATACATTAATTCTTCTGAACCACAGACTCTTCCTGGATGTTATTGTTTATAGTCCATATGTTCACAGTGTTATGGAGTCCCAGAAGGATCTGTTGGTTCCAGTGTGGACAGGCTTTAGTAAATTACAAAGACCAGTGCATTAGGTCAGATTCACAACAACACAAAGACTGCTTTACAGCAGTCTGGTTACTTTAAAAACTCTTTAAACGAAATTAATGCAATTAAACCCAGCTTGATTGCCCTTCTCTATGGCCAAGAATTTGCAAAATATACCAAAAAAAATTAAATCTATGACTGAAATAATTCATCAAATCTGTAGACAGAGGAAGTATAATGAAATTCAAACTTAAAAAAAAATATGAGTGAGCAGTTTTAGACAAGTTAAAAGGAGGACTTTTTCCTGTACTATTTCTGTGCATATGAAATTGCTACAGTATTCAGAATTATAAATAGAACAGGATCTACACTAATCATTTGTTTTTACTCTTAATTGTGGTTTTCTTTCATTTAGGTTATCTATAACATATAATTAGAGATTGCTGTAAGGAAGTAATTTATCTCACAAACACCTGACATTTCTAAATTTTCATGAGTTATGGTGACCGTTGAACCCCTTGAATGAATTACTGCCTTGAAACCACCTCTTTATTTCAAGGAACAACCTTACAAATGCAGAAACCTCTGTTTCTTGGCAGTTGTGGTAGCATTTGAAATGTCTGTGTCTCTGGGCACTTTAAACTAATATTTCATCAGTTGTTAAAACAGGGTAAGGTCCATGCTCTCTATCGATTGCCAAATAAATTGTTGTGAGACATTATTTTTTCCCTCTAGTACACCACTTTTTCTTGTTTGCTTGTTTTCTGCTTCTGATTCTGGAACACGTACAAGGGTTTTGCTTTATCAGAGATGAATAATATTATTGCTGCATATCATTTTGCTTTTGGATTTTTTTGTTGTTTGTTTTTTATTTGCAGTTGTTTTTTCACATGTATTACAATTTGATTTTTAATAGTGCTTTTGGTTGGGTCATTAACTAATCTTGGCTAGATACAACTCTCCTTGACAATAAAACCAAAGGTAAGAATTTTGGAAGTACAACTGTTATGTTAACATTCATAAAAGGTACTTTGTTGAATTACAGTTAGTAATAAGAGCATGCTGAAGACTTGTGGAAACATCCCAAAGTCTTCTTGCATCCTAATCTTCATAACCTTTCTTCCCAGATAAATGTTGTTCATGATACTACATCAGTCACACACATGGTAAATGAGATGGACTTCCAAGGCTGAACAACACTCTGGGCAGTAAAAACTGGAACTGCAGCATTTTTTTTTTTTAATTCTTCAGCTCAGTTCCATTGACTATTGCAGAGATCAATCTCCTTTACCTAGTGCATTTCTAATCACATTTGTGCTAGATGAGAATTCATTAGGATCTGTAAATTGCACAGAAAAATCACTAAAACTTAGCCACTGCTACTTTTATATTAAGCAACTTTAAAAGCAAGTCATAAACATTATTTCTACTTTCCTTTAGATTAAGGTAATCCAAGACAGAGAAATCTGGTACAAAGAAATGGTGGTTTCATCTTTCTAAAACTCAGGGGATTGTTCACAAAGACAGGAACATATTTGATGAATTTAGCTTTCATTTTGCTAAAGAGTTACTTACGAATAGCTCTCACTTTGAAATATATGAACAATCTATAAAAATGTAATGTGCATATATTTTAGTATGAGAGCAGTCTTGAACCATTCCATTTACTGACATCCATGACAAAGTGTTATGTATTCTTCGCTTGATGAACACAACTTTCATGGCTATGGATATAGAAGAAGGAAGAGAAATTTAATTTATTGAGGTAAGTGCTTACTCTTGCAAAGACACATTATTGTGAAATTTTTGTTTCCAATAAGCATCCTTACAAGCATATGAATGCTTATAAGCATAAGATAGTCCTTATATTAAAAAAAAAATCTCATAAACTATTCTGAATTCCAGCCAAAAGATACCCAAACTGTATGAGTTCCCACATATATCACACTATCTGTTCTGTTATATAAATTTGAGCATTTTTTAATGTGCACACTTCTGGATATACATAAATATGTAGATGGATATACATACATATATGTATGTAGTTATATCTGTACTGGGTCTGGCTGGAATGGAGTTAATTTTTTTCTTAAAAGTTCATTGTCATGGCATTTTGTATGAAAGTTTCACTGATCAGAAAACTATTTGTGAGAAATTCCCTAAGTTTATCCTGACTGATTAAAGCATAATTATTCTTGTCTCTGCACTTAGGACTGGTGTGGTTTTTATTACACAGGGGATCCTCTCATATCAGAAAAGTACTTTCAAGTGGGTGATGGTAGTGGGAAATTTGACTATTAAATATAGACCGATGGGTTCGTAAGATGTCAGAAAACTGGATGGTAACTCGCCTGCTGAGTGCAAATGCAGTGAACTTCACAAGATGTTCAGAAAAGCAGCTGGGGATCATGCTCTGTGGTCCTTGTAGTTAATGATATAGGGGAGCATTGCAAAAACATTCTGGAGGCTAAACTCAGACTCCACTTCAGGAGACTGACATCCTTGAGCTCCACCATAGGGTTCTGTGAAATGATTCTGGTCCCACATGTAGGCCCAAGAGGCAGAGAGGCGGAATAGAATGTCTCAATGAATGAATGAGATTGTGCTGGAGGGATGAGGCATTTAGGATGTTAGGAAGGGAAACAAAACAACCTGTTGCAGGACGTTGTAATGGTCCCGCGGTCACCAGGAATCCCAGGACCCTTAAACCTGTCACCACATGTTGCAGGGCGAGAAAAAACTTATAGAAAAGAAACTCACTGAAAAGAAAACTTATATCAAAGAAGCCTGGACTGTGACTAAACCCCGCAATCGGCGACTAGGGGAAAAAAGCAGTCCCAATCAATATGACTGATAAGCTTCAATCCGTTTATTTCACAGTTTCTCAGCCTTAAGTACATTTTTTCCAGCACCTAGCATGTCTACATGTCATAATGCCATTGGTTAATAAAACTACTTGCCATACTATTATTGGTTAGTTGCATACAGCTACATCATTTTATTCCCGGCTGCTCGTGGTCCCCTCGTGGGTCCACTAACTGATTTTCTGTATCCTTTTGACCACAATCCCTCTTTCATGAACCTCGGTACTTTCCGGACCTCCCAGGACATTGTCCTTCCAGTTTATCTTCAAGGTTCTGCCATCTGCTCGCACAATGCCCTTTGTGTGCTCTGCAGGGGCAAATCCTGCAGAGACAGGGATTCTACTATCTCATGGCCCTGGTCTTCAAGCCATATTCCCACAACAACCTACAAAGGAATAAAAACTTTCACCTTAATCAAAGTGGAACAAGGCTGCTGGCATTGAAAACTAAAAGATAACAGAGGAATATTTGAGTTAAAACCCAGGCTGGCAGCTAGGTGTTGGGTGATTTCCATACCTGATACTTGTTAATGTATAACCAGGACTGTCTGACATTCACCACAGAGTTCTGAAGGAACCCAAGCGTGAAGTTGCAGAAGAAGAAGCCAAAATGTGTAAGACATCATTGCAAAGTGCAGCTGTGCCAGAGGACTGGCAGGTCACCAATGTAACTCACAGGTATGGACAGGGCTCTGAGGGGAATCCTAGGAACTGCAGACATATGAACCTGGCTTCTTTCCTGAGTACCCATCTGGCAGAGTCAGTAATAAAAGTTGCAACCACTGAAATCATGAAAATGTGGATACACATATTCTGTTAGGAAAGAATCAGGAAGGATTCTTTCCTGTTAAGAAGGAATCTGCAACAGAAAATCACCCCCAAAAACCCTGCTGTTATTTGAGGAGGTTTGGGAGAGTAAATGGATAAAAGACATAGAATGGTGACAATATATTTGGAATTTGAAAAATTCTTGGTATAAAATTCAGTAGCAAAAATAAATTGTAATAGGAAAAGCTGATTTTCTGGATATAAATGAGGTTAAAGAGGGGAAAACAATTCACTTTTTGGGTGGAAAAGATCATCAATATATTCTCCATAAATCAGTGTGAGGATTAGTTTCACTCAACATTTTCATCTAGGACATGGGGTAGAAGTCTGAAGTGAAACCTCCAGGTTATCAGGTGACACTAAGTCCTTGAGTTTAAATGTAAATAAATGTAGGATGATATGTCATGGAAAAAGATTTCTAAATCATATCTGCTGCATTCTGAATAGGAGGTCACAATCTAGAATAGAAATGTTGAAGTCAAAGTCACTGTTTTCTAGAAACTTCAGCTCATTATGCAATCAAATAATTAAAAATTCTTGAGCACCATCACAAAGTGATGAAAAGCAACTTAGAGGATGTTATTTTAGAAAATGATGAATCATATAGGTTGAAAAAGACCTCTAAGGTTACTGAGTTTAACCATTAACCTAGAACTGCCAAGACCTCCACCAATCCATGCCCTTAAGCATCACAACTACATGTCTTTTAAATACCTCCTAAGCTGAAAACAGTGCTCGAGGTGTGGCCTCATCAGTGCTGAGTACAATCATTTCCCTGTTCCTGCTGGCCACAGTATTGCTGATACAGGCCAGGATGCCATTGGCCACCTGGGCACTGCTGTTTCACGTTCAGCTGCTGCTGACCAGTGCTCCCAGGGCCTTTTCTGCTGGGCAGCTTTCCAGCCGCTCTGCCCCCAGCCTGTAGCGCTGCCTGGGGTTGTTGGGACCCAAGGGCAGGACCCTGCACTTGGTCTTGTTGAACCTTGTACCACTGACTTCAGCCTATCAATCCAGACTGTCCAGGTCGCTGTGTAGAGGCTCCCTGACCTCCAGAAGATCAACAATCTTGCCCAGCTTCCTGTCATCTGTGAACTTACTGGGGGTATTTACACTCAGTCCCATCATCCAAATCACTCACCAAGATTTTTAACAGACCTGGCCTGGGGAACATCGCTTGTGACCGGGCACCAAATGGATTTAACTCTGTTCACCACCACTCCTTGTGACAAGCCACACATGCAGTTTTTATGCAGCGGACAGTCACCTGCCCAACCATGAGCAGCCAGTTTCTCCAGCAGAAGGCATCAAAGGCTGATTGAAGTCTAGAGAGACAACACTCACAGGCTTTCCCTGATCCAATAAATGTGTTACCCTGTCATAAAAGGAGATCAGGCTGGTCAAGAAGGACCTGCCTTTCATAAACTCATTCTGGCTGTACCTGATTCTCTCCTTGTCCTTTACATGCCACATGAGAGCACTCAAGATGATCTGTTCCTGTAGAAAATCTTGGAGTGTATGCGTCTTGGCTACTGTGCTGCTGTGTTTTCTTCACATTTCAAAGAAGACAGAGTGGAATTAGAAAGGGCACAGAAAAGGGTAACTGCAACAATTACGGAGCTGGAACAGAAGCAGTCCTGCCTTTTAAAGTGTCTTTTTTTCAATAAAAAGAATAAGACTGGATGTATCCTAGGTTGGTACATCCCTAGAAGGCTGACTCCTTAGTCATCTGATGAGGAGAAGTGTTTCAGTCAAAGGCATTTTTAGGACATTTAGTATTTCAAAGAAATTTTAGGATATCTTGCTTGGGAATTTAAGCTTAATTCACAGGGCCAGGAACCTGAAAATCAAGTATTGTCTCCAGCAAAACTGAGTTAATTTTCAGATTCAGAAACCAAGGGCTTGAATTACTTGCCTAAATGGGAGCAAGACAAGATCCTTGCACCACTAACACTTTTAGAGTGTGTGATACATCTGCATAGGGACTATGCACGTGACACCATGTTATCTGGAGCAGCAGATGAGGGCCAAAACAGATAAATCAGTGTATTTTACAGTTACGTACAGGAAATTAAACTGCACACCCTGTATACTACCTGCAACTTTAGAAAACAAAAAAAAGAAAAAAAACCCACCTGAAAAGTATAGGAGGAAATAATGTTAGGAGGCTGAATACTATGTCTGTGGTTTCACTCATGTAATAGCAGCTTTCTCAGTGCTTAGTGATGCTGGAATTATGATGGATTTTGCTGAAAGAGATAAATGCTAGTTCTACTCAACCCAAATATGTAGAATACAGGTTCTCTTATAGCATTTAGACTTCAGGCAATGTCCACTTTTGCCCTTGGAATTTCTTGTTGGCTGCAGGTTATAAGGCTTTACACAATGAAATATAATTTACCTGACAATTAGCTTACAAATAAAAATAGATAATATCTCAAGCAGTGTCAAACTTACTTTGAATGTACAGTTCACCAATATCTACTGAAGAAATTCAAATGCAATATCTCAGTTTACTCTAAGTAATATGGCTTTTAGTCAGTGTGATTTCACTTTAAAATACTTTGTCTCCCTTGAAAAATAAGACAACTGAATGTGCGTTAAAGCGGAATTAAAAATTATTATAGTAAGAAAAGTAAGAGACAGCTGGGTGAGAAACCTCTTTTGATTACCAAATAGCAGAGTCCTCATTGGAGCTCTCTGTTATGCAACATCCTTCCACAATTTTTTCTTAAATGTTAGCATAGCACATCTGCACAATTCAGACTGAGGTTTCATCTCCTCTCTAGGCAACTGGGGGGAGGAGGATGGGGGGAAAGGGAAAAGGAAGGAAAAAGGAAAGGAAAGGAAAGGAAAGGAAAGGAAAGGAAAGGAAAGGAAAGGAAAGGAAAGGAAAGGAAAGGAAAGGAAAGGAAAGGAAAGGAAAGACATTATGAAAATGCCTGAGGCTTTGTAAAATGCTGTTGATTTTGTTGATTATGTTTTCCCTCTAAAAAATACACACGACAAGAAAGGTGGAAACTTTCATCACTGACTGAATGTGATGGGTTTTGATATTACTTGTGCTGAATATTTTGATTTTTATTTCCAGTGTTCTTTACCTACTCTTTGTTAAAGTATAATAAAATAAATTGTCAACACTGACAAATAATTGTGTTGTGGTAAAATGTTTTTACTATGATTTTGATCTTTGATTTCATGGAATTTTATGGAAGTTTATTTCGAATTTAGAATGAAACCAAACACTGATATATTTCAGTAACAGAATCTATACCTCACTCCTCCCCAGTTCAAATAGTACAACTAAGTAGATATAATTAAGGATGTGAGGAAAGGCAAACTTATAAAAGCATGGGTGAGGGAAAATCTCTTCAAAAATATTTCTGGAATCAGTGATAGTAAGAAGATATTTAATACTTCTAATGCATTTCATAAATTTTGTTTACTGGTTTGATTATAAGAATTGCCATAACTTTACATGGTTTTTTTATATTGTTTGGATAGCTGTACTCTATGTGTATTTTAGACTTCACTTCGGTGGACTGTAACTGACGTCATTTGGGAGTCTAAAAGATCCGGCAAGGAATTTAGATAACAAGCAGGATTTACCTATCAGTTCAGGATGCCTGTTGCATACAAGCAATAAAATTTATTTTTGCATGAAGATTTAGTAGTCTTCCATCATTTTTCTGAATGAGAATGACTATTATAATGTAAGAATAATAAAAGGTTTCTTAAATGAAACTATAACATATTTAATAATTAACCAGCCATTTTGTTTGCTCATTTCTGAATTAAATTATTCAGTTTGCTACCACAAAATACTATTAAAGAAGGGAAATCAGCATTTTTTTTTTATTAACTAAAACATCTCTACATATTCAGACAGAGAAAGAGATGAACAGTGATAGCATGGATGTATACGGGTGTCACCCACAGTTTGTATGAAGTAAATTTAAAACTTTTTGTTTGTTTAGGAACAAAAAGAAAGAAAACTTATAAATTGACAAACTAAGAGGTAACCTTTAAATTAACATGGAGGATGAATAAACTCTGAGTAGAACACTTTATAATTGGTGGAGTACTTGATGCCCACTAAAAGCTTTTATATAGGGTGTGGTAGAAAAATAAAACACCTACAGTGGTTCCCATGTAACTGCAATCCATAGCACTAAAGCTGAATACTATAATTCTTGGAGAAGAGGTAAATTATGTTCTTAGATTAATAGGGACAAATTTTGATCTCAAGTGGGAAAAAGCCACCCATAAAATTTGCACAAAACTTAACATGCTCCTCCCAGATATTTCTATCACTACACATTTCATCTTTTGTGCCCTATTCCCTACTTTTTCAGCCTTATTTAATTTTGAAACCACTTGTGATCAGTTCTACAACTAGACTAGAAGGTGCAAAGCCAACTTTTCCATGTTTCCATTGTAAGTATTTTATCAAAAATTAGTGACTTGTTGTTTATCAGGCTCAACTGCAGTTGGACTGAAGAAAAACACAAAGGATTATTAATGTTTTGCTACTTTGGGAACATCTGCTGATACAGGAAATGCTGAATCATTTTTAAATTCCTTTATTCTCTTCTTTCTAAAGTTTATTTTCCACCAAAAAAATGCTGAGAATTTCTACAAAGAGAAATGAGGAATTCCAGATAAACTACAAAACACTTTTTAAGGGAGGAGGATGGTTTTTCAGTTTTATTCTTAGACTTTTGGAGCAGTGATTCTTAATTTTTATTGCTTTTCACTTTGCAGGTGTGTTTTTTGTGTTGACAATAGATCCATTGTATCTTCTTCAAAGGCTTATAGGCAAAAATAATTATTTTTACATATAGTGTTACTCTCTTGTTTTGTGGGTTTTTTTAATGAACCTTTCAAGTGGCACACCATTTTTAGAAAGAAGAATTTTCCCCCTCTACAAAACTTGTTAGAGTGTGAACTTTCATATTACAGGTCATTTATGAAAAAGTAAATTATGGACTCTCCTTAAGACTGTACAGCTTTTAATATAAAACCAAACATGATTATTACTAATAAGTATTAAAGTTCTGTATATGAGTGATTGTTTCTCATTTTAGAATATTCTAGGTACAGAAGAGGGAATCAGGCATAAATAAAGGGGAGATGTAAAACAAAGTGATAGGAAATTATAGCATAGATAATATATTATATGGTAAGTTATATGTTAACTGGGGCAAAATATGCAGCTCCACAAAAGGCAAAAGGCCACATCTAAACGGCAAAAGGACGTCTTGCCTAACCTAATAATAACACCCAAGGCCATTTAGAGTGATTGCATAGACCTGGTACATTTTGCCATTGAATAATGCATTGGAACAGCTTTGCAATATTTTAATTAATTGATGAATATGTGGTTTCCTTATCCATATTTTAGCATTAGATGACCAATCATTGTCTTCCAGTCAATTAGTCAATGAATGTTTCCATAATTTTTGTTTCTTAGTGCTAGCAATTTCGTACTATGAGGTGTGACTCAATTTAAAGAATTTTATAATATTTGTAATTCAGCCTCCCATCTGATGAAAATGTCTAGTAAATACTTCACTAGTTTATGTAAAAATCAAGTGATATTTGAAATAAAGGAAAAAAGAATATAGAGGGATAAAATTTCATTAACTTTAATACTTTCTTTGGGGTTTTTTGCTTATAACTGGAGTCAGTCAAACATCATGGCATAGTGATTATTTAGAGAAGTTATAGCTCTCTTTTCGAGGGAACAGTAGTTCACTTTCACTTTGCTCAATAAATTCTGGATTTCAGGAGCCTAAGTCTTTCTTCCATGCTAAGCCACACAAATATTGGTAAGAGGATTTTGAAAATGGCTTATTGTGGTTGTTCAATGAGATACAGTGGCCTCAAGTGAGAAAGCTATACAGTTATACATGTCTGAAAAGGCTGAAAAGACATTTACCTTTGCAATGCAGGCAAACTTGATGGACAAGACACACAACTTGATGTAGCAATTCAACATTGAATGGGTAGGTGTTTAAAACATGGAGAGTATGTGAAAATTGATTTTTGATGCACTAAAAATATAACACAGTATACTAGAAATTTTTTTATTTTTGTAAAAAAAGCCCCCACATGGTAGGCCATAAACATTTTCTCCACAAAGGAAGAAATAGTTATCACATCATTAAAAGAAGAAAACAATCTGTTTTACTTAGGACTGAACTCTTTTCTCTCATTTCAGAAGGCTACTCAACAATAAATTTTAGTTCTATTTCTTACCCTGATTGTCTCACCTTTCTGAAACTTAGATGACAGATCTCCTCCTTCCTACTAGGTCAGATAGTTGTTATTCTTTCAGAATAGTGAGTTTGCTATGGAAGAAAGGTTACCACCATGCTGTACCAGACACTGAAACTTTCAATCACTTTTTCCTGGTTTCCTTAAATACTTTTTCCAACTCCACGTAGAATGTCAGTGTTTTGGGGTGTTTCCTCCCTCTCTGATAACAGATTCTGTAGAGGGCAACTGCCACATAAAATTGACAGCACTATTCACTTAATTATTCCCCATTACTGTCTTGGTTGTTTATTAATTAAAAAATGCCTCCTTAATCAATATGGGCAAAAAAAACCTTTTTCCTTGGCGAAGAAATTGCACACTACTGCCTATAAATATTCTTCTTTCTCCCAAATTATGTTTTCTGTTTATACTCAAAAAAACTTCATCAGCCAAGAAGACAGTAGAAGTGGCCATGAAATAATTGTCATAGTAAACCTATTGCCATCTGTCTTCATTACATTAACATATAGAACTAGCTGGTGGATGCGCCAGTTTCTTTCTGAGGCTGTTCCAGCTTTCTTCCTTGTTCAAAGGATCCACAAATTTTGTTTTGAATGTAGGTGTATGTACTTAATATTTACTTGCATATGATTGATATTGCTGGACAAACATGCCTTGTTACTCATAGCTGAAATATTTTTCTACATTATTTGGGTGCAGAGGAAGAAAACATTTTTCCATACCTTGCTAGGTAGAGGTGACACCTATGCTTCAGCTGTTACTGTCTTGATGATTCACTTTGTTCCAAAGGTTAATACAGTTTCTGAATGTCATTTACTCTATAGCATGCAGGAATTTATGATAAAATTACAGGTCAATAAATTATGCCTTTCCATTTTTCACTTTATGCAGAATTTAGTGATAACACAGATGAACTACTTAGGATACTAATTAATGGAAGGTATTATATGATACAAATTAATGGAAATTTTTTTCTTGAACTTAATTTTCATTGAAAAAAAATCTTGCTCAAATATCATGACAGTGTGTTGGCTATTAACAGAGGATGATTCTTTGAAGACCCTGCCCTGAAGTGACTCTCATAAAACAAATTCCAAAACCAGAAACTAAACGTCACAATCCCTTTGCTGTTACTTAAGTCATTTCCCCACATGAAGCACTCATGTCCATGTGCATGTTTTACTTGAGAGGTCACTCATCTTCTTAGCATTATTGCCTCATCAGAATAAGCAAAAAAATCTACAGGAAAATTAGAAGACTACTGGACTACATTAGTATGTAAAAAAATCTCCAGCACTTCAATACAAAACTAAATTTATGGTATCCATATTTTCTTATGCCAAAAGCACTATTCAACTTTCTAATGATAATTCTCAAATATAGAAAACAGTCTTTGAATATTTATGTGGTGTTCATACTTTTAATCAATAATATAATATATACTTGTTTTGTTCGGGACCATGCCTTGGCCCATATGGAACTGCTAATTATTATTTTTACATAGCAATCCCATAATGAAGTATATGCAAACAGAATTCCAGACTATATAGCTCTATATCATTCAGTAACACTGTAAGTCATGCTTTTGGATCTGTTGTGGGGTACAAGTTCCTCAGTATTTTTATTACCAAAACTTCTTAACCAGAAGTAGGAAGTGATTTTTATTTTACATTTTCCAAGCTAGTCTATAACCATTTCCAAAGAGGATTTGCTTGTGTTAGCCTGAATTGAGGTCCATACATTACATGATGGCACAGTTTTTCTATTACTTTATTTTTAAAGTCAAGAGCTCTTTACTGACTTGAAGTCTGATGTTTGCCCTTCTGTTAAAGATTTCAGATTCTCTGCAATGTGAAAATATTCATAGAACATATTAATGATTCAATTCAAAGCATGGAAAACGCTTTGCTTATATGTTCATGCAAGAAATCTTTGGAAAAACAATTTCACTCAAAGTAAAACTTGCTTATTTTCAGTTATTGCCAGTTGTACTTTTTCTGGTATTTCATCTATTATTCTGTAGGAAAAAAGAACAGTCTCTGAAATTGCAAATGCATTCTCTGTGTTCCCACTTACACTTTTCTCTGTGTGTCTGTGCTCAGGCATACATAAACATGCATATACAAGCTTAAAAATATATGAGAAGAAAATTGTAAGAAAACCACTAGAGATTTTAGTTTGTGATAATATACTTGGACAGGACTAATATTTTGCAAAAGGAGACAGTTTTGTTTCTTTTGTGAACCTCTGTTGCATCATTGTAGGTGGGGATTTGTGGTGGGTTAAACGTAGTGGGATAAGGGCCAAATTCCCATCCAGCTGCTCCCTCACTCTCCTTCTCGATTCAACAGGAAAAAAAATAGGATGAAAGGCTTATCAGTTAAGATAAAGGCAGTTAGGTCTCTAACCAGCTACCATCACAGGCAAAACAGACCCGACTTGCAAAAATTTAGACTAATTTATTGCCAGTGAAAATAGATTTAAGTAGTATGATACAAAAAACCAAAACGTACAGCAACATCTTTCATCACCCTTTTGCTTGACTCAACTCCTTCACTCCCATCTCCTCTACCCCCACAAAATGACACAGGAGGGGTGATGGGATGTTATAGTCAATACCTAGAGGTTTCTCTGCTGATCCTTCCTTCTTGCATTTTTCCTCTGCTTTGGCATGGACTGTTCCCATAATATTCAGTTTCCTTCACAAAAAAATCTGCTCTGGTATGGGTTTTCCAGCAGTTTCTCTTAGGAAAAATCTATTTCTGCATGGTTTCCCACATGGATTGTAGGGGAATATCTGTTCTGTTTTTTGGAGCACCTCCTCTCCCTCGACTTCTCACCAACAGGAGAGAAGAGCTCTTTCTCCCTCTCTGTTGTTCCATCCTTCTCTCTCCATCCAGCGTTTTCTGCCTTTATACATGCCCAGAGGTGCCACCATCTTGGCTGAGAGGTGATCTGTTGGAGCCAGTCGGAACTAGCTGTGTCTGCCACAATGCAGCCTCAGTGCTTCCTCACAGAGTCTGCTCCTCCAGAGCTGTATCTCATCACCTTGCTGTGGACACCCAGGACAGGGGTTCCATGGTGTCTTTCAGCGGGTAGGTCTGTAGCCTGAGACATTTTATTTCCCAGTGATTAGCTGTTATGACACAATCTGAGTAAAATTTTTCACCTGAGAGTTTACCTATCAGAGAGTTCCTATCCTATGTGGCAACAGCTACGCAAGACTTTCAATCAACCTTCATAATGGAATTGAGGGAATTGCAATTATCTGAGAGACAGACCCTCACGTGTTTTCCCACTTCACTGACCTCTTTTTTTTCCTGCCTTTCTGTAAGTAAAAAAAACACTAGCATGAATCAAACCTACACGTCTTCTGCCTCCCTCTCCTCTTAGTGTAACTCGCTTGTGCTGTTCTTAGTGCTCTGTCCAAGCAATCCAGCATAAATGGCAGAAGGAGGATTATTAGAGTATTACTCCAAGTGTTCTTATTTAAATTTGCTCTGCTTCCCATCTTCTTACTTTATTTGATTGTCCCAAGAACATATAGCATCCTGTTACATGTTCAAAATGCAATTAAAGCAATTTTAAAATTAGAGGAAATACAGCCACAAATGCAGGAAAAACCTGTATGTCTTCAGGGTAGAAATCAGAGTATATGATAGCTTGCCACCCAATATAAAAAATTGTTTGTGGGTCAAGGACTTATTGTATTACCATTATGCAAGCAATTAAGATTTTGAGAAAAGAACTAAGTGTGATATCTATTTAATTCTGTTCTGAGGGCTGCTTAGTTTGAATCAACTCTTAGGACATTCTCTTTACTCTTGACCATGGATGTAATTCTGAGTGTTTTTTGTGTTGTGACGTATTTGTTCTACTGAATTATTGCACTCTTTTCTCATGGTGACAATAAGCCAACAGGAATTCTGTCTATGGATAGACTCTAAAATGCATGTTTCAATATGGAGAATAATATATCCTAGCCATTTCTAGTAATATAGGTCTATGATTTCTGCAATAAAGATATCTATGTGGAGAATATATATGTTTTTTAGGAATGTCACAGCATACAAGGTTCCTATGTTTAGTAAATTGGCATACAAATGCGACCATAGCAGTCTACAGAACCACAGTAATCTCCTGCACACAGATGACCTAAAAAAGATCACCTTAGTTTAGTTTATTCTATGAAGTGGTCAACTGAACAAAGAAACTGTCAAGAATTCTACTACTCTTCCTCAATCAATAAGAATGGTTGATTAATATTAGCATGATTTTGCAAATAATCCTGTTCAATTTCTTTTTAGTTTGCTGTTATGTCATTACGGGAGTTGATTATTACAGTAAGTAGTAATTTTGCTTCCCATCATGATTTAACATTACTCTTATGATTACATATTTGGCTTCAATTATTAACCGCAAAGGAAACCAACAATATATTATTTATGGTAATAGACATCCATTTGGATTTCAGGTGAGTTTTACTTTTGATAACTTTACTGTGATAGAAATTAAAAATATATCCTCTTTGGCCAAGTATTCAAATTCACGGAATGACCACCTTTGTCCTAAAAAATTGCATGCCAGCTACTACAATTGGACAAATACACCAGGAAAACCTTTTTACTTTGCTATGGAAAACAATGGACAAATAAGAGTAAAGTCTCATTTTGAAACTTTTAATGTATGTAAAACAAGAATATACCCAATCACACTAGTTGCTAAATGCTCTGTTACTGATTTGTACTTGTCTGAGTAAGTCAAAAAGAAAGCCNTGGCTAGTTGCTAAATGCTCTGTTACTGATTTGTACTTGTCTGAGTAAGTCAAAAAGAAAGCCCAGGGCAGTGAAATATAAATATGTAGAATAATGATTTTCAGTGACAAGTCTACTAGGCATAGTAGAGTGGAACATAGAAGATACTCAGCAAGACTAAAAGAGGTCAGATTAAGAGACACAAGAAAATGTGAGGGCTTGTAGGACTATTGGGTTCAAACTTCTCTTATCCCAGTTTGCAGAACAATCTGAAAATTTGCATCACAGAGTGAATGAAGGAACCTGAACACAGTAATGAATATGCTAACAGTATTGTATCATTATAGGTGTAGGAAGGTTATGCCCATTTGAAACCTATTGAATAAAACATTGTACAGAAGCTACTAATCAAAATATTCGAATAATATTATACACCTTCTATTTTTAGTTTGTTTAAGTGCAGATGGATCATGCATGCTCTGATTATACTTGGTGATAGATGCACAGTTTCAGTTAAAATTCCCTGACCTTGCTGTACACACAAGTTATCCACAACCAAATTTACTGTGGATGAAAAATGGGTGACACAGGGAGATAAACATAATTCAAGATTTGATCTTCTCTTTAAAAAATTGTCACTAGCAGAGGAACTGTAACAAAAAAAAAAAAAAAAGAATTTAAAAATCAAACTTAACATATGTTATGGATGGAGAAAGGAAGAATTTTAAAGTAAATGGAGTTTAGGTGATACAGGTGAAACTTATCTCCAGGGAGGGAAAACCTATCTATAATAAGGTACCCCCATGAAGCCCAGGCAAGCACACCCTAGAATCCTGGACACCCCATCATCTGGATCAGCACTGGAGCCAGAACGGGTGATCTCTCTCTCTTTCTTTCTTTCTTTCTTCCTTCCTTCCTTCTTTTCTTTCTTTCTTTTCTTTCCTTCTTTCATCTTACAGGAACAAGAAGGCAAGCAGAACACTTCTATCGCTGATATAATTTATCCTTGTCATTGCAGCTGTTGTAAAAGTTGCATAACTATTTGAAATATACATATCAAATTATAATTTTAAGTTATTTTGAAGACCAAACAAGTGTAAATTGTGACCAATTTTCCCCCATATTTACAGTGTGTAGGCCACTTGTTTTCATTTTAAAGAGAACAAGAACTTTTTCTCCCTTATTTATGAAGCCAGGAAAGGACAAGAACAATATTATTCTATGGGAAAAAACCCACGGTTTCCACTCCTCTGTCCCTTCCACCCCCAACAGAAAACAGAAGAATTCTGTAACAAAGAGCGGAGGGCAAGATCATAGCTCCTAACAATGTCAGTGTCTCGTTATTGCTTTGCATTTATGTCCCAGTACCATCTAATTAGCTTGCATTGTGATTTACTGTCCTAGCTTCATCTGGCGTTTTGCATCACAAAGAAATAGAGGCTCCAGTGCTATTCTGCAGCTGGGGACAGCAGTTTGCCATCTACACAGGCAAGATAGAATTAAAAAACTAAATCTAAACTGAGGGTGGGGAGGCTTAGCTAATATACTGTCCATGCACTGCTGTGGTTCATAGGTTACAGTCTAGTCTTTGTCCATTTGCGTAAATGATTAAATCATAAAAGTGAAATCATAACAGTGGGCTATAAATCCATTGGAGTTGCCACAAGAAAAAGAACAATGTAAGGAAATAAGTAAGAAGGATATACATTAAAAAGTAATCAGCAACTACACTTTTTGTTTCTTTCATTTGCATCAGCTGTGGTCTCATCCTAGAAAAACCATTCATCGGAGAATCACAGAATGAGTTGGGTTGGAAGGGGACCTTGACAAGCATCTAGTTCCAACTCTCTGCCGTGGTAAGAGGCACCTTCCAACTAGACCAGGCTGATCAGACCGCCATCCAACCTGGCCTTGAACACTTCCAGGGATGGGACACCCACAGCTTCTCTGGGCAACCTGTGCCAGTGTCTCACCGTCCTCATAGTAAAGAATTTTTTCCTAATATCTAATCTAAACCTATTGTCATTCAATTTAAGTCCATTCCACTTGTCCTGTCATTACATGCTCTTGCAAAAAGTCTTTCTCCACCTTCCTGTTAGCTCCCTTCAGGTACTGGAAGACTGCAATTAGGTCACCCCAAAGCCTTGTCTTTAACTGTCTTACAATCCCAATTCTCTCTCTCAGATTTTCCTAATAGGAGAGGCACTCCATCCATCTTTCTGCACACAAAAACATTGTCTTTCATTTTGCCTAGACTAAATACATCTTCCAAGTCTCTTCAAAAGTGCTTATTTAAAAATATTAAATAGACAATAATATTGAACAAATATATATTTAATGTATAAATATTATATAAATCTTAATAAATATTGGTGTTCCAGCAGTATATGACCCATTATCATGGTATGGGAATGGTATTCTCCAATTTAGTCTTCCCACCAGAACCACTCCAAATCATGCACCACTCAGTCACTCTCCCATCCCCTTTTTCCGGCAGCAAGCTGGAGAGGAGAATTGAAGGCACAAAAGGGAAAGATCATAAGTTGAGATAAGAGCAAGTGACTGGGAACAGCAATAAGAAAATGAACAGTTACAAAAATATTAATGGCAGTGTACAAAAAAAGAAATTCTATTGCTCACCCTGTGGAAATATCCAACAATACCCTACCACTCCCTCCACCACCCTACACCAACCAGGAAACAAGCCCTCCCCATGCCAAGAAAATTGTGTGAGCTGATAAAGAATAACCGCTGGGTCCTGGCCATGCCCCTCCTGGCTATTGCAAAAATTAACCCTTTCCTGGCTGGAACTGGGGCACCCCTTAAATCAAAGTTCCAGGTGAAGTGGTCTGAACAGGGTACGTCTCTGTAACAGGCCTTTAATCCTGTAATATAAGAAATAGGAATTTAAAAAAAAAAAGTAAACCAGATCACAATAGGATAGTCATGGTTAGTGTGATAAGCAAAGATGACAGAGTGCTGGGGGTAAAATTTTGACCTTATTGAAGTCAGTGGAAAAGCTCTCATTAACTTCTGCAGGCTGAGATTTTCCTTCCAGCTGTTTAACCATTACAGTGTTTTGTGATCACATCAGTGTAATCATTTCCAAAACAAGTCTTTTCCAAATCATACTAGCTCTCAGTGATGTGATCTGTAGAATTTAAGGGATTTTGTTTTAATTAAGGTGTAAACTGTTTAAGAAAAAATGCAGCAAGTGATGTGTTTTGTTTGCAATTTTTTTGAGACCTATAAGAACAGAGAAAATAAACATGCACTGAAGGAAAGAGAAGACTCATGTATTATCCTGTATTATATCCTTCTGAGAGAAAAAAACAAACCTGTTTCCCTCCTCTCTTACATGGTGATAATTGTCCATCCGTATCATTGGTATCAGATGTCCTGATCTCCAGATAGTCCTAACTGGGAGCCTCATCTACGGGTCTGTAGGACCTCAATTGCAGTCTACTGTCCCAGATTTCTCTGTTCTGGAATGTAATAGAGAGGAGTTTTTCTACATGCTGGTCTTCCTTGCATGTGGGGTCATGTCCTATTTATGTACATGTGCAGGACATCTTCTCTTTAAAATTAAGACGTTAGAAAAAATGGCTGACTTCTAATCAAGTGTGGGCCAATATCAGCTCAATAGAGTGTCATCAAATGGCTCAGAGATACAACCAAGGCACAGTCTTTTTCATTTTTTTTACACAGAAAAGAAACTGCTTATATGAACTGCCATGCTGGTAAACGGTTGTATTAGAAATATTTATTCTTAAGCCATTCTCTTAAGGAAATTTTCTTACTGTATCCTCGCACTTGCAGAAACCTTTCTACAATTGGCCAGTTCCAAGCAAATTTCACAAAGGAGTAGAGATCTGAAAAAGATCATGTTTCACTGAATTTTTGAGAAAAATTAGGAGATGGGTAAAGTTATAGAATCTATTAATGTCTTCCCTAAGGAACAGCTGGGAATTGACCAGCTGCACTCTTTGCTAGCCAGACACAGCAGCTGTAGCTCTTAACCAGATGTAGAATGTGCTTTCATTTGCCCAATTAGCAGCAGACACAAAAAAAAACAACTTAGGATACTGTTTGAGGGCTTATGAGACCGCATATGAAAAGAGATTGGACTGTTGTAACACGTCAGAGAAATGAAATGGACAAGAAAGCATTTTGAGTTTGGCGCAGCTAAGGAAGCAAAGGAGACCACAATAAGTTTTCTTTCAAATGAACTAACAAAGGGTCTATCAGTAGTGGAGTAAAAATCTTTATAAAGGCAGGACACAGACCCTCAAGGAAAAGGGTTTCATTGGTCATTATGAGAAGACTGCTTTGAATGATGGTAACTGCCAGAGCTTGCTTGTTTAGATACTGTACAAGGCAAACAAAAAATATACATTTCCTTCAACCAGACTGTACATGTCAAAAGATTTGAAATGGGATATTAGCAGAATATTTGCAAATTTTTCCTACATCTGTTTACTGGCAAATGTTGTTGATAGATTCACAAGTGATTATCTCAAATGATAATTTCTCTCAATTACGTGACTGAGTACTGTCCACTTAGGCCTTATTGCAGGAAAGGGAGAGACATGGTCTGTGCATCCTCATTCCTTGGAATTTTTAATCAATGATTCATTTTAGTATGGTTAGCTACCTCAGTTGTTACCTGATAGTTCACTTTATCAGTGAGATTCTAATAAGAGGCCTGTTGCTTACACCATAGAGTGACTCTAAAAGGTTATAAACTAATGTGAAGATGACAGGGTACTAATGAAGACACAAGAAAAGTGAGAACTATGTTTACAAATAGTTGTAGTGAGACAAAATGAATCTTTAATGATCGATTTCAAGTTAAAGTGCTAAATGGCTGATTGTTAAATAGTACTGAAACATTCAAGTAACTTTGTCTGTAGACTAATAAAATGGAGTTTTTAGAAAATCGTATTGATTTTATGATGAAAAATCCACTTAGTGTGTTGGATAATTTATATGAAAGTAAAATCATGCTTAAATTGGAAATCTATTAGATGCTGGTAGAAACAAATCCAGCTCTTTGTGATTACCACTGTTACTATTTATGCTAGCTAAGAAAACTTATTTCAGAAATATACCGTACACATGTTTTTTTAATTTCCCTGTCTACAGAAAAAACTATGACTGCTGAAACTTATGAAGATATTTAACAATATTTCTATTTCATCAATCAATAGTTTTCAGACTTCATATAAAGTGAACCTCTGTCCCTTTACAATAAAAGCTTTAGTAGAAACATATGCAAAACAAAACGTAGAAGCCAACTCCTTTGTACTGCAGAGCATATTAAGGCATTTTCACATTGTTCACAAGATGTTCAGAAGATACATATTTTTTCTAGTACAGACTATGTAACTCTTAAGGATAACTTCCCATGAGGCTTTTCTATAAGCTTTTCAACTCAGATTGACAACATTTTGTGTGCATCTAAACTTTTAATTACCAGATGTTATTTTATTTGACATAATGGAAAATTTATATCAGGTAGTTTAAAATCTTATGCAAAGGTAAGAGTTGTTTCAACATATGTAACAAAATCTAGTTTCAAGAGCAATGATCATATTATTTTCAAGACAACTTGCCAAGCAGAATTTGGAAAAAAAAATTAACAGTGCATTTAGTCTTAAAATAATTTTAAACAGAAGACCAGAGAAATTAATATAAACAAGTAAAATATTCAGGATATTATACTGATTCTTGTAGAAAATTATTTCTATGAATAAATTAAAGGGAATGCTTAAGTGATCTTCATGCCTCTCTTATGTGTATACAAGAATGTAAACAAATCTAAAACATGTAGGAAGCACTTTGAACTAAACTGAAGCACAGTGGGAAATTAAACTGAGGAAATTTAAAGAAGATCAGAATAAAACAGAAGAGGACAGTGTAGCTTTCTAAGAAAAACAGAATTTAGAGGAAAACAAACAAATATCAAGTCTCAAAAATGTGATAATTAAGGGTATGATCCTTCAGAGATCATCATCCTATATTTCAAAAATCAGGCCTTCAGGAGTAGAGCTCTTCACACCAAATATGGTGTGACACCCTCTAATTTATTAAGAACAGAACAATCCTTTTATCAGGTTGAATGGCTAGTGGGAGGATAAGATTCTCTACTAGATTCTGTCCCTGCTAAACCAGGTCAAAAGGCCAGAGGTGTCTAAAGGGGAAAGAATACTCCAGATACAAACCAACTCTCAGCAGTTGCTCATGTCTGCCACAGCTCTCTTCTCAAATGCAGGTGTTCGAAGTTTGTCCGGAATGGCCTGACATCCTTCAAGAGGAGAGAAAGGAGCAAGAAAGTTATTCCCCTCAGTAGAGTGCTTCCCTCTTGGTTACAGTAACAAAAGGAGTCTTCAAGGCCATGCTCATGTGGGTAAATGAATGAGCTTATTCCCTGTCTCTCTAGGAGTGCTCCACATAGATGCCTCTATGACAAGTTAGTGTTAAAGCGGCTAGTCTTAAGGACGAAGCACATAGGCAGTCAGCGTCATGTTTCTCCTAGGCCAGGGATCAGTTTCTCTTTCTCTCTTATTTAGCAGCTAGAGGCATTTAATGTTAGAAGCATGACGGGATCCACAGTCTTATACAGTGCACTATGAACTGTTGCCTGGAATCACCATATGCATGCTAACTAATCCATATGTGCAGATGTCCCAGATGAAAGTAAAAATGTTGATCTTACTCTAAAAAACCTATAGAGGGGCCTGCTTAGATCTTGATCACAAGCTCATGGAAACCAAAGGTAAAACTTTTCATCTCGGAATAGAGTAAAATATATTATGCGCTTTTGTAGGTGGAGAAATAGAAAATCCTTGTTATCTAAAGAACAGGATTATTATGCAGTAGCATAACTATAAGCAGCAGCTGCAGGCTTTTTAAAGGTAAACCCAGAAAGGGACATACTTCAGGACTAACACAGAAATAAGTGAGTGCACACTGAAAAGAAGTTCGAGCAAAGCCTGGATGTCACATCTCTGTGACTGAACCCTCAGGGCAGCTGGGCAATGAAGACATTTGCTCAAAATGGCTTTCTTGGAGACATTTACTGTCAAGGTGAAGATGACACTCAGGCCAGATTCTGCCTACTGTTGCCAAATCTATCAATAACTGATGAGTAATCCCAGAGTTTATCACTGAAAAGAGACTTGCTACACAAGCAAAATGACCAAACAACATTTGTGCCCAAGGATTCTACTGAATTCCAGACACAGTTAAAAGTCTAGAGAATTTAAGGAATCTGCCTAGGAGAAACAGATGGGCAAAGTAATAAATAACCCCCCTGCAATAAGTACTTATTTTCGATTTAAAATCTGAAGTGCAGAATAAAAAATATATAACAACATTCTTTAGAGAAAACATAGTGAGTTTAATACATATTGTTTCCCATTTAAAACCTCAGTTTATTGCATCTGTGACTATAACAACAGTTTATGAGAAAAAATATGTTTATACTCAAATATTTAAATTTTATTGAAAAGACCATTAAAAAGTTAGCAAGGGATGAAACCTTGTCTTTTTTCTTTAATTCAAAGACTGTATTCCAATGATGTTGTCAGGATGTCTGCAGATGGGTACTTTGGCATAAATACAAGCTCTGCAACAGGGGAAAAAATCTTGGTATAAACTGTTCAATCATTATCTTATTGGCAATATAAAATCATACTATATAAAACAAGACATTCTAATGTTGAAGTTATTCTAATTTGTGTATGGGAAACGTCTACTCCTCAATCATGTTATTCTATTAAAAATTAAGCTGGTCTGATGTATAACTAAGCTGGTCTGTTGACCTCTGTCTGGCTCATTTCTCATTTGTGACTCTTCTTACATGTCCCAGTTACTTAACCGCCACTAAAGTCAATCTGTTCTTATATTTTCTATCATTTTTATTATGCTTTGCCATGCTACTATCTGTATTGATGTAAAGTTATTTTTAAGGTTACCTTGCACTAGGTAATATTCTGAGAGCTACCAGATGAGCTATATATATATGATAGATCTTCAGGGTATCAGGGATTTTGATCCATCTTCAGAGAGCAGCCGAACACAAGAATCAAGAGGAAAGGAGTATTCCTTCATGGTCTGAAACTTTGCCATTCTTGATTGTCACATGAAAGGGGGGTTTCCTTGAACCCTTTGCGTTTGATCAATCTGTCAACACCCCAGGAATGCTGACACCCTTATGCCTGACCAGTCTGTCACCACCCCATTATTGGGACTCCTCTGATCAGTCCACTGTATTGGAGTGCAGTTCGACTAACTTGTTCTGGGACATGTGCCAACAGCATACCGGAGTCAAATCCTTTAAAAAGGGACCCCCTCTGGATCTCTTCAGTTTTAGTTGAGTGTGTCATCTGCTGCTGCTGAGTGCCATTGCTCTTGAAACACTCAGACTAAACAGTTAAGGGAATAACATGCTTTATTAATAAACACACTGATAATGGAAAATTGTGACAGGCTAAAATTTGAACACTGCCAATCATTAAATCTGACTGCAAAAACATACTTGAAACAGTATACAGACAAACTCTAATCACCAATGAAAGCTACCTCTAGACAATCATTCAGCATGCATAGAATATGGTTCTTAGCCAATAGGCATCATATGGGGGAGAAAACAGGTTCAGTCCATCAACCAATCCCAGAAGTTACAATGGAGTCTTCCCCAAGTTTTCCCCATCCCTAACTCACTTTTGTGCTATTTCTTTACAGTTAGGTGGAGCTTGAGTGACTTTAGCCATACATACTTTTTACTGATTGGTGTAAAATTCTCTCACTTCTCTCTTATATATATAGTCAATAAAATATAAAGTTCTTGCTCAGTGAGGGGTGGTTATACTTTGGAGACTGGTAACTTTGGGTTGAAGGTGTGTGTTAGCATTATAATCAGGTTATACTGAACTAAATTCATCAACACTTGCTTGGCAGCAAGACATTTTCTCCTGTCTCCCTTGGCTGGCAGCTGCTATGAGGTTTATCAGCTACAGGGTACCATTGAGTTCCCATCCCTGCAAAGATTTCAACACAGCCTGGCCACAGTATGCTCTCTCTGTTCTACCCTCCATATATCCCCGCTTAACATGTACTTAGGGTTGCAGGCTTTGTGTGGAGAATCATCGTGAAATAGATTCTGTGCATGCCAACTGTGTTCCATCCAGGAAGCAGCAACTGTATTTCACCCTATAATTTCTGTACCTTTTTTAACCTCTGTTATAATGTGAATATAACTTCCCAATTTTCTTTAATTTTACCACCAGCTATCTTCCCACATTGTTGCAGTCTTGCAGCAAAAGTTGTACCAAGGGCGCTGAAAGATACCTCATTCCCTGGCACTTGGCTGAAGACATCTGATAAATTCATGTTGGGATCAAGCATTCACAAGCAACCATGGAGAAGAAAATACTCAAATAAAATCTTGAAGGAACAAGAATGGTTGAAAAGTTGGCAGGACAAATATTCCTCTAGTGGACAAGGAATTACAAGGCCACTGTCCAGAGTTAGGATTCTTAAGCCAAATCTCTTTTCAAGTAATGAGGCAGTACATATTTTTTACAAAAAGCACTCCAGCACATTGCCAGGCAAAGGAAATCAGCTTTTTCAAAATTTTGGCAAGAGTAGTTTCCTTTAGCTATTAGTTTGTTAGCCAAGAGAAGAGACAAATACTCTTCTAAGGACTTGCGATCCAACAGAAATTTCATCACCTCCCTTTTCCTCCCTGCAGTCACTCCTTCTCCCCTGGATGCAGCTGTGTGATCAAAGAAAGCCTCACAAAAAGTGACCTTACCCTCCACAGGCACTGCTGAGTGCAAGGCCCTTGCTAGCGCTGGCCCACGCAACACAACAGGCAGTAAAGGAACTGCCAGTCACAAACTCAGAACATAAATCTTGTTTAAAGACTATGGGAAAAGCACAGCTTTGGGCAGCTCAGAAGCTAAATGCTGGGGTGTTGGCTGAAATCACAGCATCTCCTCCCACATGAAAGGACAGGAACAGCCTGCACTATACTCCCACTCAACACTAGCTCCAGAGACGACGCCAGAAGAAAACCAATTATCAGAGACACACACTGGTTACAGGCAGTGAACTGCAAGGCATAAGACTGCAGATGAGGCTGTGAGGGAAATGTAATCATCAGTTATGTATTTATAAAACCCGGCTCAGTGATTTTGCTCAATATATGCCTGATCATTGAGTAGCATAGCAAAAAATTCTGTCACAACCAAAGGGTGCAGTGCTGCAGTGCAATGTATGTGAAACCATTGCCTGCAACAGCATTGCTTAATGTTAACAATAAGAGTCTTGGCTGTAATGTTGTAAATCAAATGCTGCTGAAGCCTTGTAATATATCAAGTTCAAGCAGCATAGCAAAACTTTAAAAAAAAACACCAGCATATTTTCAGCTTAGAGAAAGCATTCATTGTTTTCTAGTAATGTCATGGTTTAGCTGTTTGGTGTGTGGGTTAATGGAGAAAGGGGCAAGTGTATACCATATTCAGTAGGTGAGAACAATATCAGTTATCAGTCCTGATCACAGAAGAGTTTCAGCACACTCCCAGCACTGCAGTGATAAAGTGGTGGATGCAGAGTCTTTAGCAGCTGAGTGTCAGCATTCGCCACAGATATGTCATAACAATTACTTAGGGCTCAGAGGCAGAAAAGTCAAACAGCAAATATCAGGCATATTATGAGATACATAGTAATTCAGGGTTAAAGTGCAGGCCGTGGATTAATTGAACTCTTACTTGTTTCCAGCACTTCTTCCATAATCTCCAATCACCAAAAGTGTGATCCATCTCAAATAGTATGGGGAAAAATATGGTCCTGTAAACCCCTTCCTTATCTGCTTCTTTTCCTAAGTCTACATCCAGTCTTCCTCTGTCAGTTTATGGATGAGTTCCTATACATGGTCCACATAATCCATTTGGGGAACTAACCAAAAAACACGCCGCCACCACCACCATCCCCTACACTTTGCATATTTTGTGATGAATTGATGAGAGAGGAAGCTGAATTATTAATCTGAATGCAGGAGGATTCTCTCATTTCAGTAAGCATGAAGTATATCAACAGAGCCTAACAAAAGTATGCTAATCCAGCCAGCGTAATGGGTAGCACCAATGAAATTGAACACCTCAAATACTATCACAAGGCAGCAAAGTGGATAGATATCCTTCAAGATTTCCACATGCAGACCATGATTTTTGAAAATTCCTGAGAGAGGACTTTGATGCTTTTTCCAGTCCATGGATGAAATATCACAAGTGTGCTACCACATGCTCTAATAACCACATCTTCTGGCAGCTGTATTAGCAAATTTTTAAAGACATGGAAAATAACATCTTTCTCCAAATTACATGCTGTGGGTAGTAATAGTCAGGGCAGCATATGAAATATGAAGCACAGAAAAGAAGCCATCCGCATTGGTGTTCAGTGTCAAATCCCTGCAGTTATGCTGTGTGTCTCACATCAGAAATAAAATGTCTTCTGTCCCCAAGAGGTTATAATCCTAATTATAAATGAGTTACTGGATTAAAAGAATAAAAAATAAGGGTAAAGTATATGAGATATCTGTATCTCTGTGGAAGTTGTTACATATGTGAATAAATATTTGTGTAAAAAAATAATTTCACTTATTAGCCTCCTCTCCACCTCCCACACTGGTTTTATTTTTTTACTTATCTCCTGTAAACCTTGGCATTCTGCAGAAATTACTTTTCAGAATTTATTTATATATGCCATTTAGGTTTTATCTGTTGATATATAAATATATAGAAGCTATGTTCATATGCCTTTTATGAACTTACATATAAAACAAGGTTAAAACAGGGAATGACCTTAGTTTAGAGCCAATTATTAGACATGAAAATATGTAGAAGAACTGAGGGCATGCAAGTATTTCAGTATTTGATTTATTTAGAGAGATGAATATTAATATATATGAATATTTAGTCTTAAAATTCTGAATAGACAGACCAGGGGAAGAAAACAGTTAAAGGTAAAGCTAAGTAGAATAAACCTTTATGTTGTAAAGGAAAGACTGATAGAACTGGGGAGGAAAAAAATGGGTCTTGGGAAAAATGGGAAGCGTTAGGAAAATAAAGTGATATATTCACTATAATTACCTAAGGATCTGTTCCTAAAGTGTGTCTCTATCAATATTTTCAATTAAGACACTTTATTTGTTGCAACGAAGAGAACATCTTTCCCCTATTTATTCTGGAATTTTTTCTAAGTCCTAGAACTGAAATTAAAGGCCTTTCATCAACACTATATGGTGTTTTGCTATAATTAAAACTGTAAAGAATAATTATATGACAGTTTTGGATATAGACAAAAATAGAGTAAGATGTTAATAGATAATATGCAGAAATAAACTATATGCCTAGTCATTACCAGTCAGGGGAAAATAATCTTAATATCAACTGGTCATTTAGAAATGCTATTGAAAACATTTTTTATACCATTGTGAGCAAACAACTCAAAAAAGAAAAGAAAGAAAAGGAGCAAAAGGGCCTTAATTTGCCTGTTCCCAACAGTGTAGACAAGCTGCAGTATAAAAATACCTCTTGTTACCAGCTGCATGGAAATGCAGTGTCATCTTGGATTCAGTCATCCTTGATTATACTAGTTAGGTGCTGCAAACTCATTGGATTTCAATAACAACTAACAAAATCAAATAACATCACCTGCTCCTTCAGCTCTAGCAATTTCATTGTGCTCTCAACTGAACCTAGAACATCAGTTTAATCACCTTTGCTATTTGGAGTGATCAGAAAACAGGTATATATTTTAAAGTATGGGCCACTTAAATGTAAGGACTGTAGATTTCACTCAACCTTTTAGTCTGAAGGGGAAAAATAAAGTTTAGGCAAATAAAGGCCAATTGAGAGGTCCTCTATTTTATATTAGATAAACCAAGCTGGCTTCTTAATTAGAAAGGAGCAAATGAAAAGTCTTTCTAAATTCTGAAGTGGGAACCTGCCTACTGTTGCTAAGATTTTAATTGCTGATGACTGGTGCTTTCCACTGATCCCATTACCTGATTAATGGTTATTATTATTATTTGTTACTTGCAAAGTGCCTGAGGTGCTGAAGGTACTTCAAAGAGAAAATAAATGATGCGGTCCCTTCCCCAAGGAGCCTACAGTCTTACACTATGAAAGATGACACAATAAGGGAGAGCAATAAAGAGCAGCGGCAATAGAGTGAGAATAATTACATGGTTACTTAGGTTCATTTTATACACAACTTGATGGTACTGCTGTTTGCTTGATTTTTTTCTGCTTTTTTGAGTGGAAAGGAGTCTATGGGTATAAGAACAAGGGGGAAATAGGATAGAGAAGCAAGGTCTTTTAACTCTCTGTGCGTGTGTGTGTGAATACATGTATGTCTGTGTTTGTGGAGGGTGCGTGGCACAGTAAAACAGAAATGTGGATTAGATTGTACCAGCTACAAAGAGAGAGAAAACAGGTGAGATAGACTGTAAGAATGAAGACTGAAATAAAAAAAAGGTGAAGAAATAACAAAATGGAGTTTGTTATCCTCTCAAAGTATCTTCGGTGAATAATCATATTGCATGGCCAAATGAATTGAACAGAAAGTCAGGATGGAGTCCTGCCTCCGATCTGGAAAAGAGGCTTTCAGCTAAGATGAAAGGCAGACCTAACATGCATTAGTGGATTTAAGGTTGGTTTAAGGTGCAAGGAACAGTTCCTCTAAAGAACAGTAGTGACTGAGTACTAGAATTCATAACTTACTGCTTACAGTTCTTCCCTTTTTTTGTGAAACTTCAGTGTGCTCTTAGTTACTGTAGGACAGGCGGCTTATCCAGTTGGACACTGTGTCTACTCCATTACACTTACTGACTTTCAAGTGAATTTTTTTCTTGAATTTTTTTCAGTCAGTTTTGGCTTCTTGCCTCCTGTAGCAGTAAATTTCATATACCTGTGTTTCAAAGAAAATTTTTCTTGTTTTTAAACCATACTCATGTAGTAAGCAGGGAGTCCATCACAGCATTTCACTCAGGCTCAGTTCTGATGCTCCAACTAAGTATAGAATCACAGAATCATAAAGTTTGGAAAAGAGCCGTAATGTCACTGAGCCCAAGCATTAACCAGTACCAGCATGTTCACCACTAAATCATATCCTAAAATGCCACATCCACACGCCTTTTAAATATTTCCATTTAATGCCATTTGAAATGCCTCAGCTTATTACACATAGCTGCTGCTACACATCTTGTGTCAGATGTCCTAGGGTTTCTTAAATTGCACCACTCTTATGTGTGGGTTAGGAGTGGCACTTCTAAAGGCTTTGGCCTTAAAAGCTCTCTCAGATCCATTCACTGTACTGATTAAATCTCTATAGATCTCCATGGTAACTTAGACAATTAATTTATATACAGAAATTTGTATATAAGCACCTAAGTATAGGTGTTCTGAACTTGAATATGATCTTGCAAGGTTCTTTTACTGCCTAAATTTAGGTCTTCAAAGTATGGCACAAGATCCCACCTTCTATACCTTACTTTTAAAAGGCAAATTTCAGTAAAAGAAATTTTAACCTGCTGTGCCAGTTCTCAATATTACTAGTTCTTGTATATAATTTATATTTGTAATTAAATTGCAGTATGAAATAAAAAGCTATTAAAACATAACTTGAAAGTCCTACTTATTAGCGACTATGTTCAATATTTACTAATTAGTATTTTAACTTAGAGTAACAAAATAATTAAACAATTCATGTGAAATTAATTATTCATTATAAAAGATAGTAATCATGTTTTTTAATTAGGGATGAGACTGAATCATAAAACTTCACTTCCACTTTTCTTTCAGAATGTGAATGCTCCCAAAATTTGATAACATTTTAGGTTTTATCTACTTTGTAGCCAATTTTGTATCATTTTCTCTACTTCAGCCCATTCCTTTTGAGGTATTAGTGTTTGCAAAAGTATTTTTTTTCATATTGTCTCTGCAGGTACTGATATCCACTTGTTAAAATATTTCATGAGAAATAGTTTCCTTTACACAATATCAGAGACTTTAACAGGATTGGATTTCTTGGACTGTCAAGTCAAGTGTGTATACTATAACCCATTTCACAAACTGAAAAAGTTCCATGTCAGGATTATTCCTGATCTAACCATTCTTCTGGTCATGGAAGCTCTGTTCAGAGTATTTCAGACAGAATTTCATCTCTTTATTTAATAAGTTCAGTATATTACTCTGTTTCTATTACCTTATTCTACACATCCTAAGTTTTCATTTGCCGTTTTCATTGTCACATCTGATGGTATGTTGTAGCCAATTAAAGGAGTCCCCTGACTGGAAGAAGACTGTTTTTTGTTTGTTTGTTTGTTTTGGGGTTTTTTGTTTGTTTGTTTTTGGTTGGTTTTTTTTTTTTTACTTAGGTAGAAGTTTATTCTTTTTTCACAGAGAGAAGAAACTCTCAGGGTGCAGTTCATCTCATCCCAAGGCAGATGCCTAAAACTGGTTAGAATACTCACTTCCTGAAAGTGTTTATTTCTCTTTGCTGACTGCAAAAGGAGTTCAGGGTGATCAATTCTGGTATAAATCTCTAATATATGCCATCCAAGAGTTAAAGTAAACTTCATTCTGTACTAAGAGATGGGTAGCTTGAGTATTTCTCCTCTTCTAATTTTTCAATTGAAAATCTCATAATTTGTAAGTGAAATCTAATTTTCACATAATGTTGAATTCATGCTCTTAAGTTCATTCTGATTTACTCCTCAAGATAATTCACATTTTTTCTGGTACATTTAATTAGTCCTCTGTTTTCACAATAGTTTCTCAACTTAGAGTTGTCAAGAGATGTAATTCAATAAAAGCTAAAAATAAAAATAATCACCCCCCCACATATAAAAGCATTAAATAATAGCTGTCTGTCTTCCTCTTGTCAACTATTCTAAAGCTAGCCTCATTCAATTCTGATAGTTTCCACTCCGTCATTACACATGGAGAAAAACATCTCCAACAGTTCTTTAAATAATCAATTATCCTAATACAAATCTTCATTTTATTCACATAGACTGATAATTTCCATCTGGTACTGTTTCTATTAAAGTCCAGATACATGAATCCTAATACAATTCTCTTGTCTAGAAAATAATTTATCAAAAAGAATGAGCTATCTTATTCTATTGCTTTAAAATTTTTCAACAAACTTTAGCAAATCCATGCAGCATTCAATCCCATTTTTGGCTTCCTTTTTTATTTCAAAGACTATAGAAACATAAAATTGGTAAGAACTCTAACAGACTAAAGTGAAACTAGGCAATATAATGAGAGTTTTATAATCAGAGATAGATCTTTTTTCTTTAATTTTACAAATAGTAAAGGTTATTCCCTCTGGACATTAATACTGCTCTTACTCCGTATTTTCAGCTAGAAATATAATATCAATACTTTTTGGTATCAAAGAACAAAGGAAATCATGTTTCAATCTTTCATATTTTTCTTCTTGCTGCTATTATTCTATCAGCTTTGAAATTTCTCTAACCTTTGTATTATTTTTGACCATGCATTAGCTCATGGATTTGTCTCTGTCATTACTACATGGTTTATCTTCTACTTTCATGACTATGCACCAGCTTAAAACTTAAACAATACCTTTATCTTTATTCCTTTTTAACTTTTCAGCTGCTTTAGCTGCAAAGTTATATTATATTATATAGCTGCTTATAGCCTTGTATAATTTCACAACATCTAGATTTCAGAACATACACATTCTTATATGAGCATTATGGTCAACTCTCCCAGTTTCCCATTTGTTTCAAAATCAGTTCAAATGTTTCCTCTTTTCAATTGTGCATATGCAGTTCCTAAAATATCCAAATTTAGTGTCACATCCTCCCTCACTTATTCTTCAGGATTTATTCACTTTTTTAATAGTGCTGATTAATTTTAGCTTTATTTTATCCAATAAAGTAACTTAGTCTTGGACTAAATCTATTGCATAGTCAGATGCTGTTCTGACTTTGATCAGCAAAGACTAGCCATAACTTTGTTCACCACCCAGGATTTTATGGACGAGTTACAGTTTGCAGTCCAGGTTCAGATCAGAGGAATCAACATCTCATTCCCTCTTAGCTGCCACTATGATTGCTGCCAGACACTCCTTTGATGTGTTAGTTGTTAACTCTCATGCTTTCAGACTATTACTTTCAGTAAGATTTCAAATTATTTCCTGTAAATCTCCATGTTCTTTATCCACCAATAAGGATTGCTTAATTTTGCTTTCATTAGATTACAAACGATAAAAAATAAATTATTTAGACATCATAGAGCAAGTCCTGTATGCACTAAGGTTTCTATACCAGACAATATTTTTAGTAATTTTATCTATGTCCCATTTGGCTGACTGCTGTATTAGCATAATGTCATTGGGTGTCATTCATCTACCCTGCCTGAGGAATCCACAACATGTCGAAACACCACTGTAGATGAGGCACATGCATTTAGTCACAGTTCAATAGTCCAGTACCAGATATCTGATTCTCGTATCTATCTTCCCTGTAGATTGCATGAACCTTTTCCTGAGGAACACACACACTCTGATTAGTTTCCTTAGTGAGAAACCAGCTCACAACAAACATTCCTGGAAGAGGCTGCAATATGTGCTTGGAGCACAACACAGTTAAACTGATGTCTGTGTTACCCCTTGACAATTCTCATCGTTTTGGAGGGCCTGTTGTTACCTGCTTTGTGAGGGGGATGATCACATGCAGAGAGAGTTTGACAGAGATTTTACCTCTGACTGAGGGAAATAGTCATCACGGAAGGGTTGAGTGCAAAGGCCAGAACCAGGACAGAATTACATATCCTGTGCACAGAACCTAGCATCTCATCTCCAGATTTCATCTGCAAAGTAAAGCAATCATTCCAGATGGCCAACATTGCCGCGACATATGTCCACAACTGTGAGAAATGCAGTTATATATTTAGGAAATTCTGAAGGATGTGCTTATATGACCTAGAGTATCCCATGATATTCAAGTCCATAGAAGCATGTGTGCAAACTCCAACTTCTAGTGACCTGGTATGTGGGCAAGATGATAAACTAACAACAGTATTTGCCAAGGATGTTGATGAATTTCATGGAAATCCTCAGGGCTAAGAGTTGTCTGATAGTAATGAAGAAATACCCCCATACCGTTGGCCAATGACCTAACCTCGGGGATCACATTCGTCTCCAGAAATACACCAAAGGAGTGAGTACAGGACATCACAAAGCTGTCATATTGCCTATTCTGAGGCTCCCATTTCAGACCTCACTGAGAAAAGCTTTGGAAGTTAGACACAAACATGTATTTCATTTATGCGGCGTCTTGTCTACGTCCTCTTGAACCTATTCCTGTAGTTTCTAATATGATTCAGTTGTAAGCCCTGAGTGATTATCAGCAGAAATCTAGTAAATGTGGAGGCCTGCAAGAGGAATTGAAGACAATTACTTAGCTTCCTAAAAGCCCTGGATGAACACCTTAAGACAGATGATTTGTATTCTTTTTATTTTCTACACTAGGTGTAAATAATCTTAAATTCACTGAAGTAAATAGAGCAAAATTTTGAAATGTTTGAACTCTTCTGACCCTAGATGTTTAATATTTCATAATTGTATCTAGTGTAGCTCTAAAGGTTGGTATTTATTGAACATAATTCCATTTAGAAGCATAAAAATATTAAAAAATCACAAGAAACATGATCAATAGGAGGAAACATGTAATTAGTCTGGCCAATACATTTTTTGGTATTTTTTAAATGTAGAGAAATGTTCTAATATGTTTAGTTGTTGGCCAGGATTTGGAGTAATTTAGAAGCCTCATCTCATTGCCATTCTGCCATTCTGTCATTCTCACAATTGTTTAAGTAAATTCCTAACATGTATTTTGTTAGTGGTTTAGAATTCTGTCTGTTACCACTGAATAAAAGTTAGTTGCCTCAAATCAAAAGGCAGTTTATGAGATTTTGTTACTGCAAAATTTATCAACTTTTCTCTATCCCACTGAGGCTGCTTTTGTACAATCAGTGACTTCAACATGATCAGTTAAAAAATCCTAAAAACACTCTGTGGCATTTTAGTTAATTTCTCTATTAGGGAAATTTCTTTTTTTCCAGTCCCTAATGATGGGTTGACATTCAGTTATGATGTGACTACCTGTACCAGAATTATTAATGAACATTTCATAAGAGTTGCTTGATATAATTTTGTTGGTGTTTAATTAGTCCAAAGTTAAATGATAAAATGAAGTTTGAAAGTTGAAGACAAGACTCTTTCTGAATTTGTACAATATCTACATAATCTATAATGCTAATTAAAATGTTTTTCCTCTATGTGTGTTTTTATGTCTGACAACTTAAGCCTGACAGAGTCTACAGTGGTTTTGGCACCTAAATCCTTCTTTCCTCCTAGAAAATCTTCCTTGTTGATTCTCATGCTATGTATTGTTTACAAATTACCACCAAATAGCACTTTCATCTGCTGTTCAATACTTCTGCAACATAATGGCTGCATGTTAATAGCAGGCTGTGGTTGTCAACGGCAACAACACAGCTTCAACACTGAAAAGCAAGTACCATTTAGTGGGAGCAGACATACAGATCCCAGTTTGCTGGATTCCACCGTAAATTTTCCTATGGCAGGAGCTGAATAAACAAAACCTATTCTGCTGGATGCCATAAGCAGCCAGGTGTCAAACAGATCACATGCAAAACTGTAATGTCTGGGGCTTTGCTCCTTGGACCCAAGCAGAGGGCTGAGGTAGGGTCATCAGAGCTGTCTCAGAGTTAGCTACCACAGTAGTGAGACAGGCACCTGAAATCCTTGCGGTAGTAGGAGAAAAAAGAGGGTCATTCAGTTAATATTCTCAAGCAAACAAATAAAAACCCTCCTATCAAATCACTATTTTTTTCTGAAGCCCATATAATTTCAGTCATTTCTCCTTTGCTAGGAAACCATAGCAACTCTGAGCTCTAGTTTTGTTCTGCAGTGCTAATGCACAATTGGATTTAAATTGTTGGGATTGAATGTTGTTTAATGAAGAAGTAAGAAAATATTTCAGTCCAGAGTCTATTGCATTGAAAGTTCAGTTTCATTTTGTGATACACTGATATTATCTATTTATTTATTTGGTTTTAGCTGTGTTTGCAAGGAAATTAACTCCGTTTGGGAGTCACCCATAAATGTCGAAGCAGCTGACTGATGTCATTACAAAGCCACTCTCAATTATTTTTGAAAGGCCATGCTGATTGAGTGAGGTTCCTAAGGACAAGGAGAAAGCAAATGTTACTCCTATTTTCATGAAGGGCAAGAAGAAGGATCTGGGGAACTACAAGCCAGGCAGCCTCACCTAACTCCTTGGGTAGATGATAGAGAAAATAAATCTGGAAAAGCTTTCTAGACCACAGATGTTTAATATGCGGGTCAAAGGACATGACAGTGATTGGAAACAGTAAACGTGGGTTTACTAAGGGGCAATCATGCCTGAGCAGCCTGATAACCTTACATGATGAAATTACTAGCTTGGTGGATGAATGCATTGCAACACAGTGCAACACAACACAATGCAGATGGGCTGCCCCACCCCACTCTTATGGAGCTCTGGGATAAGATGGGATGGGCCAGCCAAGGCATAGGAGATTCTGGGATGGGATGGGATGGGATGGGATGGGATGGGATGGGATGGGATGGGATGGGATGGGATGGGATGGGATGGGATGGGATGGGATGGACGGGAGCAGTACAGGTGTACCCAGAGTGGAGGCCTCATTACTCAGCTCAGCCACAGTTCAGGGGGATTGTTTCTGCCCTGGCTCCTGAGCTCTGCCTGGCAATGCAAGGGATGCAGCACTGGGAAAGGCCAGGAGGGAGGGAGGCTCAGGGCTGCCAATGCCTTTCCTTCCAGAGCCAGTGAGGACTCCCCTGGAGGATGAGAACATCTAAATGGGCGGGGAGGTGCCCTGGCCTTGGGGGAACTGTGCACTGTGGAGGGCTCAGGCAGGGCCTCCAGGGCTCCAGGAAAGGTAAGGTGTGAGCCCAGTAAGCCACAGGAAGAGCTGCCATTCCTGGCTCCTGGGGTCCTGTATACCGCAAGCTTGTATAGGACAGAGGGACAAAGGGCAGGGGAACACAAGGGTTGGTGCATGGTACAGGTCACAGATTCGTCTGAGCTGGAAGGCACCTGGAAGGATCCAGTGTCCAGCAGCCATTGGAAGATTCTGGAAGGCTCTCCACAGTTTTGGCACTTGCCATGGCAGTGGCTGCTGCAGTTGAAGGCTGTGCTTCCAGCCTGGCACCTGTGCTCTGGCTCTTAAGGTACCTAAACCTCACCCTCTTGTTCCGTTCCTCCAGCCCACACCAGCCATACTGGTGAGGCCAGGGTCTGACCCCAAACCAGGGACCTGAGAAGGTGCTGTGGCTGTAGGTGGCCCAGTACCAGCAGCTGAAGAAAAACCCAAATGGAATAATGCAAAGGTTCCAAATCCTGAAGGCACTTGCTTGGAGGAGCACTTCCCATAGTGGGGTTAACCACACTAGCTGGAACATCCAGGCTGGGATCTTACTGACTAGAAATCAACTTTGTAGGAATGACTCAGGGGTCCTGGTCTATAACAAGCTGATGGCGAAAAAAGCCAAGAAAATTTTTTTAAAAAGATTGGTATTGGACTGAATTTTTAACTATGAGGCTGGATTTAACAACTGGATTTTTAGACTGGATTTTTTACTTCTAAATTTCCGGCTGTTTGGTTTTTTTGAGATGTGGGATCATATCAATATGGAAAATGTACTTTCTTACAAAGAACTGTAATAGAGTTAGGGGGAGCACAGTGAAATACAAAGCTTTATCAGTTATTGGTTGGTTATGCTTTTGCTTTTTGCTTTTCATTCTGTTACTGATTTTATTGTTTTCATTGTTTTTTGGTTTGGTGCTTTCAGATGATCACCAATCTGTAAATCAGAAACATTATATTAAATGCTATACTGCGTAGCCTATATCCAAGAGGCTTTACAATGCCCATGAAAATTGTTCTCAATATGAATTTTTTAACATTTCTGAAAACATAAATGGAGATGTGTTGTTGTTGTATGAAATATGGATACGTCTAAGGGAGGAAGGATAGGAGGTAAAGCTATTCAGTTTTTATATAAATGCCTGTAAGTTGTCCGAACTTTGTTGCCTAGAACAGAGCCATTTGCCTCTTTTCCTTAACTAACTTATCCACCCATTAAAATATTGCTGGAATTCATGAAAATGTGGTCTTTCAGACAGAAATTAAGTGACCTAGAATGAAGCACTGTGCAACACTGTTGACTTCACGCATGGTATGATTACCACTGGAGAAGGAAATAAAATAGAAAATATTCCTTGTCGTGTTTACATTTGCTTCTCACACAATTCTTGCAAGTAGTATGTGAACAAAAAAGAAAAATGAATGTAAATTTTATATAGGTATATATACATGCATATAAATGCACACTTGATTCTGGTTCACAATAATTTTGCTCCCATAACAATTCAAAATAAATAAAATCAAAATACTAGATATAGAAGTCATCTAATTTGGACAATAAATCCAATCTAACTGTGTGATCCTTGCCATCTAATATTCCCATCAAAAACTTTTTCCATCATGTAATGGAAGGCACGATTCACCAGACCCATGGTGTCAATGTTCTCCAGACCAATCTATGTGAGTTGAACAGGCTGGTGAGAGTGTCTGTCCTGGTTTCAGCCAGGATAAAATTAATTTCTTCTCAGTAGCTGTTACAGTGCTGTGTTTTGGATTTGGAATGCTTTTCCTTTTTGCTATGTTGCGTTCATCCTTTCCGTGTCTCATGCTCAGCCAGAGAAGAGGGATCCAAAAGAAACTGGGAGGGAGCACAGCTGGAACAGATGACCCAAACTGGGCAAAGGGATTTCCACACCACAGAACATCCTTCCTAGTACATAAACTGAGGGGAGTTATCCAGAAGGGTGGCCAGTCTGGGATCAGGAACGGGGATATGGCGTCAGTCAGCAGGTGGTGAGAAATTGCATTGTGCATCACTTGATTTTCCCTTTTTATTATCATTTACCATGATTACTGCATTTTGCATTATTTCCCATTATTAATGTTCTTATCTCAACATATAAATTTTACTTTGATTCTCCTCTCTGTTCCCTGGGGTGGGGGGAGAGAGTGTGAGGGGTTGAGTGAGCAGCTGTGGTGTTTAATTTTCAGCTGGGTTTAAAACCATGGCTGTGTCACAGAGGGTTCAGTGGTTTAGTGGCCCAGTAATTTGCAGTTCATAGGGAATTGTTTTTAGGTCCAGGTCTGGGTAGGTCTGCCAACCAGGGAAAAGTAAAAAAGGGTTCTCAGGTGGATTATGACTATTCCAGAGACAACAACAAGGCTGTAATAAGATTACATTTATAAGATAGGTATAAAATACACTTACAGATATATTATATTTTGTGTATGTAACCCATGACAATTTCCATTCAAACACCATTGCTTCTCTATGTTATCGTAGAAAATTCACTGTAGGTAAGAACATATAGCTTTTGAAATATACCTTGTGTTTCAAAGAATAGAAATTTTTTTTAGAACTTGAAGATACTCCATATCCAAATATTTATCCAAATATATATCCAAATTTTTAGTATTTCTGAAAATAACAGACTTTTCACTTGTGAACATCAAATCTGATTTCAGGTGCTTATTTTGAAATTTGAAAAAAAGTAATTTCATAAACTATAGTACCTTTTTACTATACTTTCCATGAAAGACCAAATGAGATCACATGGGTTTTTACCACTTGGCATTCCAATGTTATGAAAGTAAATTTGTCTGTTTGAGCATGTCAGGATTAATGGAGATCAATAGAGGATGACTCTGCTCTATATTAGTTTTACAAGCATTTAAAAAGAGCATGTTAAAACATCAAATGTTTGAAACAGCAGCAATGGGAAGACCTTGACTGCAGGTGATAATGCTATAAACCTTTGTACACTGTGCAGTAGAGGTGCCAAAGCTGATTCTCACATTTATTCAGAGGCATAAGATTTGGCATAAGAATCAAATTTTACAGTTTAATAGAGTAAAAAGAAAGTGTAAATTTCTGTAAGAAAAAAAAAATCTCAATAGCAAGATTAAAATCTGGATAATATTTTTTCTTACAATGTAAAATGAGAATGAGGTCACTTCTTTATACATAGGAAGATAGAAAAAGGTAATGAAGTTGCATTTGTACACTCATTTCTGAGTAGATATTGTATTCATCATGGCATACATTTAGAAATGTGATTTTTTGTGAACTTTGAGTACAGATCAGCTGACTATTCAATAAAGGTGCTGCATAGCATTCATACTACTTCTTTAAAAAATAAATAGTTACCATACTTTCCTCAATTTTCACAGTTTTATTTCCATTCATTTTTGTTTATTTCTAATAATAAAAACAGTTCCTGATTTACAACTGTAAAAAAACTACTTATCCATATTATATGCAGGACCATAGACCACATCCTAAAGACCTGTTTCCTTCTCACCAGCATGTCCCGGATCCATGTAATGGAATTAATACAAGAGCTGTTAATCTTTCCACCTCTAAGACACATTCTGAGATATTTTTTCTCATAGAGGATCATGGCCCAAAATATGATTCTTAATCTCTATATAGAGAAAAATATATATGTACATATATATATATATATATATGTTCAAGTATATATAAATTCCGTAAAATTTCTATTTTTTAGCCACTTCATGATAAGTGGTCTTCACTATCACATTGTAGTACAGGAAAAAAAGTCGGCCATTTATTTAAATAACTGGTATTACAAACATTCCATTCCACTATCTGATTTTTCCATTTGGTTGTTACAAGAGAAATCTGAATTTTCAAAGTTAGTGAAGAGGACACTGAAGTTCCCAGAGGAAAGGGCCCTCAGTCCATCCATCTCCTACCAGTTTGATGCCAGGGCCAACAAGAGATGAGGAGAGACTGGAAAGAGATTGCAGGTCAGCAGGAGAGCAACTGAAGAGGAGCACAAAGGAATTCCAGCCACTCCAGCCAGCAGAGAAGGGCCCAGCTTGCCTCTAGGCAAACATGGGGAATAAATATGAGGAATTGGAAGGAATTGCATGTCCGTAGGGCTATGATCTTATTTACATCACAGAGATATGGTGGAATGATCCCTGTGACTAGAATGTTGGAATGAAACAATACAGGCTCTTTAGGAAAGACAGACAGGGAAGACAAGTTGAGGGTAATGACTCCAAAAATACTGCATCACCAGCAATGTCTTGCTGAACTTAATTATTGCCCTTTGCAAGCAGATCTTGACAAAGAATTCTCCAATTTCAAAGCACCTTCAAAAGAACAGTGTTGTCCTAATATAACCTCAGTCAATAAACAAAGTTTCAATTTAAACCTTTTGAATATTTTGTTTTTCTAACTGTCCTTATCACATGCCTTAATAAAACCAGAGCTCAGTGTACAATGGATGGATGCAGATTATTTGTCTCATCTTTCCCTGGGTCATGGAGTATCAAAACACTCAAAACTAGAGGCAATTGAAACATATCTGCAGGTTTACAAAGGATATACTTCTAGTGTACAGGCAATAATACATTAGATTAACCCATGATTTTTTTTAAAAATCTGATTCATCGAGCATATGCATTTGTGTATCATTTATATATAATGGTCCATTTAAAATATTTTTTGCTATCTATCATCTATCTATCTATGTATCTATCTATCTATCTCTGTAATTCAACAAAACAGTTTGCTGCTATTGGATATTATTCTGGTTAAAAAAAAAAAGAAAAGAAAGCCTCAAAAACCCCCAAATGAACACAGCTCAGCATTTTCAGGATTGATTGCAGAATCACTAAGATTAGCTAGTTGACACTATAACCTCCAAAGAGAGGCACAATGAATATTTAAAAAAATGTAATGTCAAGCCAATGGACTCTTTCTCAGAATGCAGGAGCAACAATATAATGAGTATTTAGAGAGTTTGTCCTTGACTGAATCTTTCTTTGAGTGTTTACTTGGAGTACTGTTGATTTTGGGAAACCTAATATTTTCAATTAATTTCTTGAGGTATCTAACAGTAAGTTAGAAAAGGAAGAAATGGACTATTCAATACAGTCTATAATTAATCTTTGGTGCTCATCCTTTCAACTGCACTCATTATACATCATTGAGTTTCTATGCATCATCTTGAAAAATCAGGTAGCATAAAGTAGGCACTCAAAAAATGATTGTTATATCATGAATCACTTCATACAGACAGACCACGAATGCATTTAGGATCATAATTAGAAGAATGCTTTTAACATTAAACTAGTAAGGTTCTGGAATTGCCTTTTAACTAGAGTGTTGACAGCAAGAAACCTAAAAATATCATGTGAACACAAGTGTCATACGAGTTTAAAAGATCCCTACATGCCATAGTGTAAGGGATGGCACATCCTACGTATTTAGGAACAATTCTGCAATATAATTTAATGACATATAAATATCAGGCATGGCAAAGTATCCTATTTTGATTCCCAGTTCAGCTTCATTCCTTATATATACACCCTTTGAAATATCTAAGAAATGATTAGTCTTTGTAATTGAGTTTATGTAGCAAGGTTTTGGTAGGAGGGAGCTTCAGGGGTGGCTTCTGTGAAAACGTGTTAGAAGCTGTCACCATGTCTGATAGACCCAATGCAAGACAGACCCACTGACGGCCAAAATTAACTCCACCAGTGATGAAGTAAAAACTGCTGTGTAACAGAAAATGTGAGAGAGGACTGAGAATATGTAACAGCAACAGCCCTGCAGAACCAAGATCAGTGAAGAGAGAGGGGAAGGAGCTGCTCTGGGCACTGGAGAGAATGTCCACCTGCAGCCCACAGAGGACCCCTTGTCAGAGCAGGTGGATGTGCCCTGAAGGAAGTTGTGACCTTCTGGAAAACCCAGACCAGAACAGATTCCTAGTTGACAAATGGTTTGACCTATATAGCTAAATAGAAGAGGATCAGTTTGAGTTCAAGAACTGGCTCCTGGATCATTCAGTGTCTCACTGTGGGTTTACTACTGTCCTCGTGTTCTGATGGCTCCACAGTGTTCTGTCTAAAACAAATGCACAAAGGGAATGTGATTCCCAATGATGGAAATTGTTCTGTGCTGCTTGGTTTGGAAGCAAGGTATTGTCCCTGCACCTCTTTAAGCAACGTAGACATATCAAGCAATGATTTACAGCATTGGTATGAACAAAGTTACTCCTATACTATTAATTTATACTCAGTAACTAAAGGGTATAAGGTTTCTTATACTATTGATTAAAAATGAAGTTGTTGATATGATACAGCATGATGCAATTTCTGTGTTCCTGCTTTGCTATCAATAAATACAAAGTAAAAGCATTAAAGAGTTAGAAAATGACAAAATTAAGGTTATTTCCATTGGTTGTAAATGTTGGAGCTAGGCAAGATCTGAGGTAAAAGAATTTTCATATAACAATGCCATTTCTAAGATTTTTTTTTTTAACAGAGATTGATAGTTTAGATAGTGTATAATGTCTGATGATTCTGCTTTTACAGAATAATGTATAATGTGAAGTTACTCACTTATACAAACTTTTCACAAATGCTTTTTAATCTCTTAGTGAATGCCTGTCTTCAAACTATGGCAGGTACTCATGAAAGGGTCTGTAGAGAAAAGAACAAAGAAAACAATGTACAGAACAACATTCTGTGCTTTCAGAGTAAAGCCAGAAAATATTTTTCATCAAAGGTTTAAGTCAATCTGAACTGAATTAAATCTTTTCAGTATTGTTTTTCTATCTGAGCAATCCAACCCCCCC
>VZRL01006880.1:13549-36452 GCA_013397895.1 Origma solitaria | reverse complement strand
AAAGAAATGCTCCTTACAGATTGAAGAGAGGATATGAATGTTTAATGTTTGCGTCATGTCTGCTTCTTCTCATGAGCCAACACCTGGTCCAAACACCAGGCAAGTGAAGTAGCCTGGAGATTGTTTTAGTGTGTACTATCCTATTCTCTGTGAGCCTCTCTTTTCCTTTCATTCTTTCAGTGAGAAGAGACAGAACAACTATTTTGTAAAAATATAGTTCATTAAGTATCCAGTCAGTTTATTTTAATTTCCTTGGGTTTATGTTAGAATACTTGAGCTGGATTGTTAATAATTGAACTCAAGACCTGGTGCTGCCAGTCAAGTCTTGATGCTGCCTGGCAGGGATATTACTCATATTCCTGGATAACAGATTAACAGTTTTATCGATTCTGGGATCACTTTGTGGTCGTATTTAGGTACAGTGTTTTTCCCTATTCACTCACATTTTATCACTTGAGCCTTGGCAAACTTACTGAATTTTGTATCACAACTGAAAGGGGACGCTCCAGTAGCTTCTGAGCTGTGGGAAAGAGTTTGTCCACTTCTCTTTATTTGAGTCAATTTCTCTCTCCATTTGTCTCTGTCTGGACTGATAGAATTCCATACACATGTCTTCATTTTTATTTTCATTGTTTTGGTTTATTTGTTATAATCCTTAGCAGAAAATTATCAGCATATTATAGAAATAAACTAGAGGTTCAGTTTTAATGCCACAATAAATTTATGTTTAACCCCATTCCAGTTTTCACAAGATATAGGATCCACTTCTGCTTTCCATTTTGAGTTTTTATGCCTGAAGAAAACAAGATGTTTCTTGTAATATAATTAGCAATGTTTAGTACTGGAATTTTTCCTTTCTTACTTCCTTTACTTTCTGATCTAACTTGACCCTCAGGAAGGTTAGCTTCCTAACCAAGTGAAAGGATTTTCCATTTTTTCACTACCTATTTGCCAATGTTACTTTCTAAAAGTCTTTATATCTCTTGGATGTTTTATTTTACATTTTCCAGAGATCATAAAAACTATGAAATTCCTACAAGTTTCAAGAATGACACTTTTAATGTACCCACATCAGGTAAGTCGGCAACATAAACCCACAATTTATTCAATTTCTACATACCTACTAATGAATATATAGTGTTATATAGGAATATATAGGGATATATATTCCTATATATGGATATATAGGAATATATAGGAATATATAGGGATAATTTATTTTAAGTAAAAAATGCAGCCCAAAACTTCCTTACTGGTACTTCTGCTTCTGTGGTTCTCTTCTGCTGTCTGACTTCTTATTTAAAGTATTTATTCAGAAAACTGATGTGAAGTCTTGTCTTTTAAACTCTGTCTTTGTCAGGGTTAAAAAATACCAGATCATTTTTCACATCTTTTACTTAAAACCATTACAAGATTTTTCTGCAAATCCTTTTATTGTTTTCAGTCTCGTTGGCTTAACAGATTGCTTGCTTTGCTTTCCAAAGTATGCCCTTTGTCAACTGGATATTTGTTTATTCCTCACTTTAATTAAAACTGGTGAACCTTGATTACTGGCATAATTTTGTTTTATGCACCAGACTATGCTTTTCACAACTTTGACAAACCAATACTGAAATCATTTAATTTCACATTGGTAAGGTGAGTATCTGGTGGGGAGCCAGTGTCGTTATCATATCCAGAACATAAGCTGTTATATTTGGCTTCTTCCACTTCTAATAATTTCTTCTCAGAATTCAATAACTGTGCACACATCTCTACAGAAGAGACCTGCACCTGAAATGACCATATGTTCCAGCAATTTAATCTCTCCCTGAGCAGCCATGACAGTGAATGAAAATATGGCCTATGTTTTGGGCCATATGCAATGAATCAAGCCCTTGAGCTGTCAGTGGTAGCAGCTCTGCTCTGGCTTGCTCTACCTTTGCAAGTCTCCAGTGTATCACATTTGTTTACTTAGACATCATACAGAGCTTCTTCCTCAGAGGTGAATTTTGCCTACTTGTCCAGTCATTCAGCCTCTGGCTACACTTTTTAAGATATTTTGTATTGTTTTCATGTTTCTATCTGAACTGCATCATCATTTCCACTTGTATTTGAAATCATACCATAAATTTCAAAAAGCAACAATTCATATATTTTTATTTTATTTTTAGATTAAGAAGAAAACAATCTCCAGAAAGTGAGATAGTTTTACCCCTTTAAAAAGATATAACTCCTAAACTTGTTAATTAAAAAAAAAATTCAACTTCATGAAATTTAGAAATGGCATAATACATGGAGTATGAATTCTACCTTTATGAAACCCGTTTTGCACACAAAAAATACACATATAAAAGTGTACATCTGAAATATATTTGTGGTTGCTATCACAAGAAGTTAGAGGCTATTTAACTTATTATAGTGGGATCAAATACAAATACTTTGTACAGTACTGTAAATGCTAGTGTTTTGTACATGTAATTGTATTCTTCCATTATCTGGAATATATATTGCATTGTTAATTTATTATTTATCTTATGGAGCAATTTCTTTCCCAAGATTTATTAAAAGCTTGTCTTTCAGATTATGATGTTCAGCACATTCTAGCCATTCAGTTTTTTAGTATGCAATATGTACTGAAAGGAAACTTCAGAGCCTATCTGCCTCCTTACTAATGCATGCCAATAATTGCTAGTGACCATTAATAGCTCTGAATAATGTGGCTTTCCAAAACTGTTAATCATTTGTCATTGATATTCATTCCTTTGTCTCATTTTTTGCTTTCAACACATCACAAGTTGAAGTCAAATATTCAAAAATAGTCAAAAAAGGCAGTCAGTTATGGTCTGTTTTCTTAAATCGTTCTATTAATACTGGTTGGTAAGCCCTCACAAGGTCATCTGCAGAGCAGCAATGCCACGGTCGCTTAAAAGCAACACAGTTTCACAACTTCTTTCTAAGCACATGACTGGAAAGGAAAATAGAAGCCACAAAGTCCTCAAAGGGAAATAGAAGCCATAAAGCAAACACTGCATGTGGATACTTGTATAAAGCCACTTGATCTGTGCGTATACAGTGGTTCACTCAGACTAGGGGTTCAAGACAGAGCCAGCATGGCTTCACCAAGGGAAAATCCTGTCTGACCAACCTAGTGGCTTTCTGTGATGGAGCAACTACATCAGTTGATGATGGAAGAACTACAGATATCATTTATCTGGACTTCTGGAAAGCCTTTGATTAGGAAAAAAAATCTGTACTGTGAGGGTCGTAAGGCACAGGAACAGGTTGTCCAGAGAAGCTGTGAATGCTCAGTTCCTGGAAGTGTTCAAGGCCAGGCTGGATGGGGCTTGGAGCAACCTGGTCAGGTGAAAGCCATCTCCCCATGGCAGGGGGACTGGAACTAGATGACCTTCAAAGTCCCTTTCCAACCCGAACCATTCTATGTTTGTATGATTATTGACATACAAAAGCTGTTTCATTTTTATACTTTTTTAGACTGGCACCCTTAAGTGATATGCAACTGTGTTTCTTTCTCAAAAAAAATTAAGATCTTCCAAATGTCATAATTTTTATAAGATATTTAACAACACTTATTTTCACAATTATTTTTGGAACAGAAGCATACACATTTGCTGCAAACAGAGCTTAGGATTGAAGTCTTCATTAGTCTTAGGTAAATATTTTTAAAATGCTGTTGTTTTTAGGTTAGAACGTGTTAGAAGCTGTGAGTAAGCCAGTCATAAAAGCATTTTTAAAGAGCTGTGATCATGAATACATTAGTAACAGTCTGGGGATAATAAAATTATCATAAAGTAGAATTTATGATTCCTTTTAAAGAAGGTGTGATTCTTCAAAATGTAATTGAGTGCTTAGCTGAACTTGTGTTGTACATAAGGGGTAGCTTCAATCTGAAAACTTGAGTGTTTCCTAACGGAAGATTTTGGAATACATCATGAGTGGGGAAAAAGAAATTATTAGAAAAAGAAATTATCGTATCTGAATTCAGAAATTATGTCCTATTAATTTTAGTTCGTATTCCTCAGACAGTCTTTTCTCATACAGTTTGAGCTGCATCTCTGAATCAGTATCACAGTATCATCTCTTTGTGATGAAAATAATATATCATGAGATACTTGGTTAGCTGTGCAAGAGAAAAAACAGTTTGGTTGTGAATCGTAATCTGTGGAAGAGACTGGGGTATGATCTCCAATTATGTTTTCCAAATAACAATATTTTCCCTTTCATAAGTTTGTTTCTTCTGTCTAAACTGGAATTATCCTGTAGAAAATAAATATTTTTAATAAAATTGCTATATTGTAACTAAGGCTTTCCAGGATCCAAAAATTATTTGAGCAGAATTTTTTCAGCTAGATTTAATCATTATTTCAAGGACAGGGCATATTCCAGAAAAGTATTAAGAAGAATTTTTTGTGTAATTACATTTAAAAAAATAAATTTTATGCAAGAAATGCATTAATTTCCCATAGACTTCAGATTTTACGTACTTAAGTGAAAGGGAATTCTATAACTTCTTTTCAGAAGCTGCATAAGATTAGTAGCTTCTATACCTGCCAGGGTAGGATTTTATGCAAATATAAACAGCAAGTTTGCCTATTTACAAATGCATATTAGGCCTTGTGTCATACATTATAACTAAAGTTAACCAGAATTATTTCCCTCATAAAAATCTCAGATTTATGAGGAAACAAACAACTCATATCCCAAATAATTTTGGTTCTGAAGTGCAATTGCAGTGCTTTATGGAAATGGTAATTCACAGCTAAATCTTTCTTTAAAAAAAATAAAAAACACATTATATCTCAAAAAAACAGAACATTGCTACTATGATTACAAACCAACAACCAAGACCCACACAATGCTTTAATTTAACCTAAATATATACTGACATCATGTGAGCTTCTGGAAATAGTCATAGGACTTAAATGATAACTAAGCAATAAGGACAAAAACCAGGTTCATTCTTTAGTTCAAATTATGGAGTAGCATAGTATCAGGGCTGGGACTATGTACACATGAAGGAAACTTCAGTTATTAATCCTCTATATGATCCAGCAACTCCCCAGACAGTCATCTACACAGAAGGTGCACCTATCTTGAGATACAGGGTCTGTCACTGAATCTTCACAATTAAACATTTGACTATTACAGGAAGGTTCTGGTTGGGAATTTTAGACAGTTCTGTTAGCTCCCCATTGTATATTTTTATGCCTGTATTTGTGGATGAACATATTGAGCAAAGCATCCAGGAGGATACCTAACTGATTCCTGTTGCAGAGTTGACCAAATTGTGCACCAAAGAGCTTTTGTAAGTGGTCAATAGAATTCATAGCAAAGGCCACCTGGAATGTCAGTAAGATATTAAAGAGATGTTTTGTATCTAATAAAATATAAAACCAGCAGAACAATAGCATTAAATGTCGTATGTGTTGAGATAGTCATCTGGGAAATATGTAAAACAGTGGTTTTGAAGACTTTCTCCCAGCTCAGCTAAAAATACCATTGTGATGACCCTTATAACAGTGACTCCAACTGCTACCAGCTAGTGGATGACCACCCAGTTCTGGAGATTTAATTCCCTTAATGAGCATTACCCTATGCCAAAATGCTAATCCATTCGTGTTTTGGTTTTTGGCTTTTTTTCTCTCTTATCCCTTTCAACAAACATTCTGTCCTGAGTATCTGCACAATAACCTTAAACTTCACATTCAGAAACATATTACAATCTTCATGCATATGGAAAAAGGTAGTTTGAGGACAAGCTCATCTCACAGAGTGCTCACAATAAAGCCATTGTTTAATATTAGGACGCTGGTTGCAATTTTTGTGTCCTTCAGATGCATTGTCTCAAGATCTGCATGATTTTGAAAATATAAAACAGCAGGAAAAAAAACCCACGGTGACATGTAAGACTTGCTAGAACTTGCCATTAGCTTTGATTATTTGTCTTTCAGTTTTTGTCCATCCTGACCATATGTGTCCGTATTGTATCCAAGTTAATCAGTATTCTTACCTTCATTTCCATGTTCTTTCCTTAAAACTCTTTCTCAAAAGCCCTCCTTCTTACCTTTACCACATGTAACCTCTTATTTTGGTTTTCTGCCATCTCCCTCTTCCTTGATCTTTTCTTTGCCAAAAGTTTGGCACAAACTTCCTACCCACATGCAAAGGTTTTGATAGACACAAAATTTCTGATCCTCCTCTCTCTCCTGAATGGCTCACTCCATATTTTCAGGTTTAAATAATTTATTATCCTTTGTTGATTAATAGTAAGGTATAAAAACTTTTTCTCTTGAACTTAAGATGATATTCAGCCTGAGCTACAAGACTCAGGGTAATTACCCTCATTATGTGTGGAAGTTTATATGTCAGATTACTTGGCTGATTTGCATTTAGTGAGAAGAGGAAGAAAGACAAAGGAGATGAGGTCATCTATCCCCACAACTTTTAAAATTTCAAAATTGCAAGTTTTATTCCTTTTTTGGCCATTAATCGGAAGGATGGATTTATTACCATAAAAACGTGATTATCATTTAGTTTTCAATGCAGTTAAATTCCAGGTTAAGACAGGCATAATATTCCCCCAAAGGAAAGGAGAAGTGGTGGTCATGCTGCTGCTGCTATACTTGCCACCCATGAGCCTGCATGTGGAGAACTCTCCTCCATACAGGAATGGCACCAGGAAACTGGAATGAGTCCATCCCATGGAGACTGACCAGGATGGGTAACCGGCTGGAGCAGCTGATGCTCAAGGCTGGAAGAACTTGGTTTGATTAGCATAGCAATTAGAAAGCTAAGGGAAAATTTTAATTTCTGTCTTCATCCTTCTGAAGGTGGCAGTTTCACAGACAAGAGAAAGATTCTTCCTGAAGGTGCGTGGTGAAAGGACCAGACACAACAATCAGAAGTTGCAGTAAGGGCAATTCCAACTAAATATGAAAGAAGAAATATTTCTCAGTGAGAGTAAATAAGCACGGGAACAAGCTGCCCAGAGAGGCAGTCCAGTCTCAGAATTTAGAGTTTTTTAAAACATGCTTTGACAAGGCCCTGAGCAAGAGGACCTAACCATGAGACTAGTTCTGCTTTGAGCAAGTGATTGGATTGCATCATTTCTAAAGGTCATTCCCAACCAAAATCATTCTATGGTTCATTAGACAGAAACAATTCATTCTGAAAATTACAAATTGCCTATCTAATTTTTCCTTTAGTCATGCAGTTAATTGACCAGTCAAGTACAGATGGTTTCAAAAAGCAGTACATGCATCCCCAAAGAAATGAAATTATTAATTTATATTTTGGAAACAAATTAATTTAATTAGTTTATTAATGTTAATAAGTGGGGGAATGAGAGGATGGACATGGAGGGGGAGATGTAAATAAGTTTAAGGAGAGAAGATGAATTATCCCTGAAAAAAAAAAAAAATAGCTCAAAATGTAATATGCAGTAGCAAAAAATAGCTATCTTTTAAACTTAATCTGAGGCATAAAATAACAAAAAAAAAAAAAAGCTGGAAAAATATCTGTAAGGAAAGAGAGTTCTGCAAGTCACTGCAGGAAGTGAACTTTTCAGATTTAATTAATTACAGTTTAAATAGATCAAGAACATGATTTCTTTTTTTACTCTTTTTTTTCCTTTTTTACATAAAGAAATAATGTAGCTGCTTTGTCAATTTTGGATGCTGTGTATTAGTATTTGTATTTTTTTTTCTCTCTGTCTGCCTAATAATACAGAATACTTCTGAACAACCAGTTAACCAGACGCTTTTCCCTCATAAATACCTCTAGCCAATAACTAGTGTGTAAGGAGACCTTGATAAGTGTCAAAAAAGCTCCAAATTATTATTTATAGTATCTAAATAAAATGGGTTACAAGTTCCAGTTGCAAGGGTTGTCTTAAGAGCTAGTATCATACTGTACAACAGAGAAAGAATCTCTCAATAAACTGGTGAATGATGAGGAGAGTCATCTAGCATACCTCAAGTAAGAGAAGACCTGAAATTTGAGACCATTGAGACACCTGAGACATGAATATCTTGGTGAAATTTCTGAAGGGATTTTTATACACCCGATACTGTACACACAGTCTTGGGCAGATAAATTCCTCACCTGTGTACTGTTATTGAGCTATTTGCTCCTTTGGCAAATTAATTCAAACGTCTGTAAATACCCATGGACACAAGCTGTAGTTTCTTTACAGTTCAGATGAATAATGCCAGGCTATGAGGCTTAAAATAAGCATTAGCTGCTAAAAACTATGGCAAAAATGAAGAACGTGGAAATTGCAGCACATACTCAGATGTGATGATCATTCTACAAACCAGTTGATTTGGCAGAAGAAAGTTTAGTCCAAAGCTAGGATACTTTGTATAGGTCCCCCAGCCACTCAGATTAAAATATGTAGAGGTTCACCAAACAGCATAACATAGAGTTATCAAACTACTTTACTATATTTTGTCTATTTAACTACAAAGAGCTTCATACACTATGTGTACACAAATGCATGAATATACCTATATGAAAATGTGATAGATGTATCTATAGATATATCTATGTATATATATCTTTGCTGTCAGTTGCTCGTGCTTTCTCTATAGTTTTGTTTGTTTCTTTTTTATTTTCTGCTTCCTGTGGAAAACCAGCATACTGTCAGGTCCTGGATGGCCTAGGCCTTGTGCGAGGTTCTTAGGTGTCAACTGGAGTCCATACTGCTGAATTTGATATTTGATGCTATGTATTACAGGTGCTTTCTGAAGCTGTAAACAAAAAGCAGTGGGTGAGAACACAGCTTTAGTACCTGTTTTATTGTTGGCACTTGATAGAATAACTGTGTTTAAAGACAGCTGTATTGGTTACACAGTATGTTTTGCAGTCATTAGTAAATAACAGTTTATAATGCTTACAGAGGAAAACTTAAAAACCTGAAAAGCTAGTGTTATGTTTTCAACCTAAACAACAAGACTGAAAATATCAGTCTGAATTATCCTAAAATGTCAAGTCTATGACTAATAGAATAAGCTATGAAGACAACTGTTATTTATTAATATGTTGTAACACATTTAGAATAAATGTTCCAGAGATAAAATCCTGACAAATCTGTAAACCCATTACTAGTCAGAATAGGCAATCTGTTAACAAATACGCAAAAAATGAAGAAATGTTAAGAAATCTTCTTTGTACAGGATAAAAATGAGATCTGGATATGGATACATAACTCACATGGAGAGGATGAAATATTTCTGGTTTTGAGAGAATAGTTAAATAGCATCTTTGTATAAACAATATTTTGACAAAAAAACATCAAATAAATTTCACCTTATCCTCAATTCAGAAGTGGGCTCAGGGGATAATAAGATATTAATTTTAATATTTGAATATGAGATAAATTCTAGCAAAGTATTAGTGCTCTTCTAGTGCCTAGAAAGTGTCATGATCAGTAAGAATAAGCTTGTTAGCATGACACAAATTTTAAGAAAGTAATAGAGAAAAGTCTGAGATGGTGTACATATTTATATTTGTACTAGAGGTTAGAAAGATAATGAATCTGACAATTAATGTGTTTTTATGGGAAAAACCAATTGTTCTGATTCCATTAAGATTTTCCTGAGGAATTCATCAAGCTAGTGTATGTTAAAAATGTCATATACTGTTTGACAAAATGCATTTGTTCTATTTTCTACATGCTAAATAGACTAAAAAGATTGTTAAGTCCTGGATAAGCCCTAGTTTAACTTCATATACTTCAACTAGGTACTTACAACAAAATGAAAGGCTGATTAAGCCAAAAAAAGTTCTGAGTTAGTCTTAGAGCTAGTCCTTCCTCTCCCCCCATGAGCAATGTGAGTGCATTTGTATAGTGAAAGCATCAGGGCTGAGAACTTCCTGCCCCACACCATACACACTTTAGGGGAAAGGATGACTTTTTGAAGTATTTCCTCCATGGTGAAACAATTTTGGATAGAAAGCACTTTTAGTTGAGGAGAAAAAGACACCTCAGGGACTAGGATCTGGAAGTTAAACACAGGCAAATTCACTGGTGATGTTTTTTAAGCAAAAAGCTTTGAGAGCAAATCAGAAGTGAAAGTGGTGATTCTCCAAACCTTGAAGGCTCCAAATTAAGGCTAGAAACTTTGTGATGTAAGAATTGCACCTTGGTACACCAGGTAACCTTGGTACACCAGGTAAAAAATGTTTGTATCTGGGTAGAGCATAATTGTCATTGTCATAGACAGCAAACAATGTTGGCTGACGAAAAATGCTTTTTGATCCAAATCTCCATGAAGAATAAGGCCCCATTTTTCTTAGCTCCTGCACAAAATAATAATTTGAAAATATAATAGAAATTTCAGTTGAGATTTATAGCAAGATGCTACAGGTGCAAAAGTGCAGAAAATAAGTGTAGTAAGTCAAGAAAAGTTTATTTTGCATGTGAAATCATTATCACAGCACACCACTTGTATGGCGAGGCTAGATTGCAAATGTCTTTCTCAGACAATAAACTTTACATGTCTTACAGTATCAGTAATAAAAGGCATGTCATTGTTATATAGATTTTCAAATACTTTTCATGTCTGAAACAAAATGAATTAGTATGACTGCATACTGACTTACTTCTCTGGAGGAGGATGGAAGAGTCAAAAATAATCTTTTCTGAAGAACAGTATCATTTTTTGAAAGACAGCTTAATATTCAGGGGTCTTGACACTCAACTAACTAAAAAATTATTATAAAAGATGAAGCTTGAAAATCCACTAATCCTTAATGAGTATTAATCTTTTAACTACTTTAAAAAAGAGTGTTTTATACTCACAGGGAAATCCTGCATGAGAAATTACATCCTGAGCATGAGCTGTTCAACATTAAAGTACCACTGGAATTAGTTTCAATTAAGAAAATTAATCTGAAATTGATTAGTGAGCATTCTGACACTGCTGCAATTTGATTTTTAATATACTAAATAGTTCATATTCTTTTTTTATATGCAAACATTGAACATGTGTTTCTATTCTTATCTACAGGTGTTTATTTTGATCAGAGTTGGGAACTTGTTTTTTCCCCAGTTTTATGCTAGCATGTAAAGAAGAATCATATTTTTTCTCCATTTGTAAAATTACTGCACTTCTTTATTTTGTGGGGTTTTTTTCCACAGAGAAAGAAAAATATCTATAGTCTGTTGTAATATATCCCATTTCTATGCACATCAGTGAAATTATTGTAAAATATGTACTTGAGAATCCTCCTTGTTCCATCAAAATGACACAAAATCTTCTTCACCTGCATGGCCAGTAGTAAAGCAAAGACAATAAATAGCAGATGCCTAACTGCTTTAGGATCAATAAATTATGCAAATGAACCATGTCACAGTTTAAACCCTGTAAAGCTTTTCTTGTAGAACAAGAAGCATCAAAAAAAAAGTCAGAGGAGCTTGTGAGACTTTGTTTTCAATATTAGGATTCCTCATGGAAGTCTGAATAAAAGGAGTACAGCATTAAAAAATAAAGTTTAAAAATATGTATTAATATAAAATATATTCATATACATTTGAATATAAATATAAATAAGTATAGCTAAGAAGTGTGTGTACTTGTGTGTGTGCGTGTTGGCGTATATGACATGCCACTGATGTCACAACTACAGTTGATATCATAAGCCATTGCGATGCTTACAGTACGTGATTATGTCATTCCTGGCCCGCGCCCCTTAAAGTATGGAGCAGTCTGTTCCTGAAGGACAGCACCCTCTGGAAGGGAATTAGGCTGAAGCTGTTAATGAAGAAATGCAGCCTGTGGGAAAGATTTATATTGGGGAAGTTCATGGAGTACTGTCTCCCATTGGAGGGAACCCCCATGCTGGAAGAGGTGAAGAGCATGGGGAGTCTTCCCCTGAGGTTAAAGGAGCAGCAGACAAAATATGTGATGAGCTGACCACAACCCCCATTCCATATCTTGGAGGGAGGAGGTAGAAAATCAGGAATAAAGTTAAGCCTAGGAAGTATAGGGGTGTGAGGAGAAGGTGCTTCTATATTTGAATTTAGTTCTCTTTATTCTGTTCTGATTTGATTGGCAATAGATTCAATTATTTTTTCCCAGGCTGACTCGGTTTTGCCCATGGGCATAATTGATGAGTCATCTCTCCATGCTTTTACTTTGACCCAAGATCCTTTAGCTGTGTTTTTTCTCCCCTGTCCTGCAGAGAAGGGGAGTAATGGAGCTTTGGTGGGCACCTGGCATCAAGCCAGGGTCAACCCACCACAATATCTCTTTGTCTTTATTGCTGTGTTCCTGATTTAGTAATTGTAAACCCCATGGCAGACTGAAAGCAGATGGTTTTGAGCTAATGAGCAGCTTTTGGGTGTATTTGGAGTGCAGAAAAAGGGTAAAGATTAACATATACTCTAGGAGTCTCACACATTTGGACTCAATGCCCTATTTCTGGCAGCTTGTGCTTATGAAGCATTCTAGAAAAACAAGACAGATTCCTGTAGCTTAGTCACACAGAAGGAAAATTAAGAGATATATAAAGAAATATGTCCAGACGTCCTGACGGTTGTCCAGATTCTCCCAAAATGTTGTGAAGTTGTTTTCTAGGAGATTTTAGTCATAATTTTCTGAAATAAAGATTTTGCTTTTTTCAAAGACAAAAACTTCCTATAAATCAGTGTAAATATCCTGAACTTCTGTGTTCTGTTCCTGTATCTCAGTATCTAAGAAACTAATGAGGAGAAAAAGAAAATCTGTGTTATTATTTGTGCAATTAAATTCATTTGAGCCATGCACCTTGCTAGCAGTTTAAACCTTTATGCATGCTCCTAATATAGAACTACTAATGATAAGTAATAGAGCACCCCAGTAAGCCTTTTGTGATAACTGGCAAACGTGACCTCCATGTATTTCAGTCAACATCTTGGGAACCACAACATTTATATTGGTTTGCATTCTAATTTTACTGATTAATTTGATTCCCCTTAGCTGTTAAAACTAGATAATTTGATCTGAAAATGATGTGACACTTCCATTAAGATCTGAACATTATTCACATACTGTACAGTACAACGTAAAAAATAGACCTGTCTTGCACAGGTTTGCAATACACAATGACAGTGGAGACATGAAATAGGAAATAGACTTGCTGTAATGCAATGAGCATGTAATGAACATAAAAGAGCAATATTATAAGAGTGTTAATAACTGTTTATTAAATACGAATGCTTACGATTTCCATCAGACAAGTCTATTTCATTTATCACAGTGTACTTGTGTGACAATGAAGGCACAAACATGAAGACAATTTATTTGACTTCATTATCTAAACTACTGTGCTTTAATACACCTGCTGTTCTAGCTTTCCTAATGTATCCTCTCAAGGATACCATTCTGTGCCTGCTATTTTTCTGGGCATTTTTTTGTCTGGGTTGTTTTTTTAAACTTATTATTGGGTTTGCATAATAATAAACCACTAGCAATACCCAAACATTTTCTTAATTTGCCCTACACATATTTATCTCAACACTTACATTAATATATCTTTGTAAGGACAAAGTAAGTCTGCTCTTTACAGATATTCACTGCTACCTTTTTTATTATATTTACTTATGAAGCAAAAGTCACAAAATATATTTGGATTCAGAGAATGAAACTTAAAGGTTTACATAAAGTTATAAAATAGCCACGTAGAAAAGGTATAATATTGCTGTGGATTTAAGGACAGTGATGCATCATGGAAAACAATGTGAAGAGAAGGAGGTAAGAAAACTTGAGGTAAAATGCAGAAGTTTTATTCTGTTTACTCTAGGTCTTTCAGATTCTTTTATACTCATTTCTTTTCCATATACAATAGCATTCTACTATTCCCTGATACATGCTGACCTATCTTTTACAGCAACTTTTTCATTACCTTAGAATGACTCTTCTCTATACTTGTCAGGATGTACCTGGAGTACTGTGTTCAGTTCTAGTTGCCACAATTCAAGAAGAACTGGAGACAGTCCAAAGAAGGGCCACAAGAAAAGGCTGAAGGAGTCAGGTCTTTTCTCCCTGGAAAAGAGAAGGCTCAGGCAGAACATGTTCACAGCATTCCAGTGGCTATACAGAAGACTGAGGCTCTCTCTTCAGATGGAGCAACTGGAGAAGACTAGGGAGAAACACTTCAAATTGCACTGGGAGATGTTTCATTTCAATGTAAGAAAGAAATTTTTTGCAGTGAATACAATAATTCACTGGAACAATCTCCCTAGGGATATGGTATGGGCTTCATTGTTGGAAGTTTTCAAGATGCAATTGGACAAGGTGCTACATAATCTCATCTGACTCCCTTTCCCGTGCAAGTCTGAACCAGGTAATCTTTTGAGGTCCCTTCGATCCTCGCTACTCTATGATTCTATGAAATGACCATCCTACTTTACTGGTTTTCACCTTTCTTTGTAGTGGCATAAAATTCATGAAATAAATTCTTAACACTTTGTTTTAGTCGTTGCTACTCTTTTTTTTTTTTTTCACAGGCAATTGCTCCTTATGAGAATGGACAAAGTGCATTTTTAACTTGACAAATTATTGTAGGAAGACAGTCAGAATGTTTTTGCTTTTCATCTGTTACAAACATTGAACTTCTTGGTGAAAATATTTCCCAAAAAATGTCTTGGTGATGCGAAATACCCCTGTGTTGTCTCATATTTTATAGACATCATAATACAGTTCCTTCATGTTTCTTTTGCCTCCAGGCACTGTTGCAGGCATCAGCCTACAATATATTACAGCCTATTATTTATATTTTTCTTTCCTTTTTTTTTTCACGTGGTTGGCATCACCCATCTCATCTCCTTTGTTATCCAAAAGGTTGGCAATTCCTGGCTCCTGCTGTGTGTCTCAGTGTCTATTCCCCTGACTGATGTCACCCACATTCGTGCCTTTTGTTATCCCAAAGGTTAGCAGTTCATGGCCCCTTGTCTCGGGCTCCCACCCAGAGTTCAATCTGCATCTCAATCTGCAGCTTGGGAGCAGAGCTACCCAGACCAGGAGTATTCCTCGAAAGACCCGTGGCTATATATTATACATGAACAAATTACATATGAGTATTCAGGACCATCGTGGGAAATCCATCTCAACCAGAGTAACAGGCCCTGTGGTTTTCTCTGTGAACACAGACATTTCAGTGTGCTAATAAAATGCAGCAGTGATCATTTCCAAGGTAAGGTGAGTGGAATTGTTTTAATGAGAACATGCTACTTTTCTCAAGACACGAAATTAATCTTTCAGCAAAACTCAAAACTGAAGTGTATGATCATTTTTGCAGAAGTGATTATGGTTCTATGGTTTTCACAGTAAGGAATTAATTTTTCCTGTAGGACTTTCCTTCCCATATATGCTCACTCTGCTTGTGCTAATATCACTTAGAAATGAAAACAGTGAAAAAAACCCCAGTAAACAATGACCTTGACCCCTTAAAATAATCAAACTTCAGAAACACTAGAGAAGTTAACATGCAGTTTGATTTACAGGTACCTAAGCTCCATTGAATGTTCAGTTTTATCTATCTACATTTTCATTGTTGGCAAGAAAAGTGGAAGCAGTTTCCAAGGAAGTTGAAATTATCTGAAACTACTAACTTCAAGCTCTTTTTTAAATTAGTTAATAAGTTAATTATTTAGGTGTTCTTAAGATTTTTTTAAAATCTTTCTTTTTTACTTTTTCAACTTCTCTAACTTTAAATGCTAGACCAGTTGCTAGAAATTGTACTGGTGAAATTAACTCACTTTTGTGGAAATAAGTGGGAATATCTTCCTTGGCTTTTCAAAATACTGTAGAGAATTTTGGGGGGCAATTCCAGAATTGTTATATAAACAAGTGCGATAGGCAGTTTCCCCTGCAACAGAGACAGTTGAGTATTCACTCAAGGTAAGTGTTTCTTGTGTGATAGTGGTGAATGGAGAAAGAAAAATTACCTCTCTAACTGATATTTAGAGGAGTAGAAAATAAAGCCTCGGCCTTATAAAGTGATCTTTCATGTTCCAGATCTCTACAGAACTTTGAAAATTTAAATTCTATTTTCCCTACCAAGGGCACTCATAATCATCAGTGTCTAAATCCTGCTGTGACACTTTGTATCTAGGATACTTCCACAGGGCAAGTTGATGTGACTGACTTTCCAGAGAGTCAAATCTAAAATTAGATGGGATGCCCTACAGAGTCTGAATATAGTCTAAATGGCAGTGCTCAGGCAACCAGATCTCCTCCACTTTCTCTAATGAGTTTTCTTAACGGATTATTTTGAGACTTTGTCCAAGGTCTTGTTGAAAATGTAATTTAAACGCATCACACAACATTTATTTTTCTGCTACTTTCTTTGTGTATAGAAATAATATAGACAAAACCTGGAAAGATTTTTCTTTTCTGCCAAAGTTTTACTGTTGGGAGGTTTTTTAAGTTTGATTGTTTTGGTTGTTGTTGTTGTTGTTGTTTGGGGGATTTTTTGTGGGTTTTTTGAAATGTTCATATTTGATCTTGAGGTTAAAGTATTCTGAATCATTAATAAAATCTGAAACAAATAATTTTTCTCTTTCGCACTGGCTTGAAGAAGAGCCTGCAACTGAAAATGCTCCGGAACTGCACTTGAGGCTGGAAAAGCAAAGTGAAATTCATTGCTCAATTCTGTCTCCAGTTTAGATTGTTTCTCCCTCTCTGTAAGAGACAAACTCAAAGCGAAATACTAGTCATCTGAGATGCTGATTGCTTCATGTATCCTGGTCCTTATGAATGTAATTTGTGGAAACAAAGTTTCACAAACTTACCATAAGGGTGTTATAGACAGGGTTACAGGGAGTTGACTTTTGTATGAAGAGTTGAAAAGATGATTATTTTAATTAATGAGTTTTGAATGTTAATTAGTTAAGGAGTTAAAAAGGGATTAGATGTTAATGGGTTAATTACAAAGTGTTATGATGGGATAGTTTTAACTTGGTTGATCATTTTATAAGATTGTGATTGTTATCTGCCTCTTTTATAATGTTCTCTTTTGAAAGTTTAAAATAATGTTTTAAAATACCATTAAAAGTAATGGGACAAGATGGCCGCCGGGACAGGACTTCTGGAAAGTTCTGTAGAGAGTGTCAGTCAAGACACCAGGACCAGCCCAGCTCCAACACCGAGCATGCCCCATAGGGTGGGGTCAGGACAGACAGCCCAGAGGGGTGGATGCCAAGGGTGGGATCAGGACCAACTGCCCCAGAAGGGCGGGTACAAGGGGCAGGGTTAGGACAAACTTACCCCGAAGATTGGCTGAAAGTATCAAAAAGTAACAAAGCATCTTGACTGGCACTCGGAGGGAATAAAAAGGAGCTGCAAGCACTCCTGGGGGTGCCTCTGGCCACACCAGCCGCTGTGCTTTATCTTGTGGGCATCCCCTATTCTTGTTTTTTGTTTTCACTTGCAATAAATACTTCAAAATCTAAGAAGTGGATCTTCGTTCTTCACAAGGGTGTCCTGACTTGGAAGCAAACGCCAGAACTTCTTTTCAGAGCATAAATATAAAGGGAAGAATTTTTGCAAGCAGAATTGAAACCATGAACAATTATATGCCTGGTCTTAAAAAGAGAAAAAAATGATGCCAGACAAACTTGCTCATTCTTTTGACTGGAACTACTAAACTAATGAACAAAGAGAATACACTAGATGTAATAAATTTTAATGAATAATAAATTTTCATTTCTGAAAATATTTTACATCATATTTTACATAAAAATCTTCCCTGAAAAGACATTTAAGTTGGTCTGGATAGAGAAGCCCCTCCAGTGTCCTCCGTAGTGTATTACTGTGCCACCAAATGGAAGGATGGGACCTATGAGATGGAGGGGGAATGGAAACAAGTCTCTTCTCAAGGTAGCAGGAGAATCCCCTGATGGCCTCCATCCCCTTCCTATGTGCCTTTACACAATTAGTGTGAGGGTCTGGAACCTGAGAGTCAGGCAAATGGCATAAAAAAGAAATCTCAGTTATGTATCTGTAATCTTCTGCAATTCCTCATATATAGTCCTTTCCTTAACTATTTCACCTGTTTAGTGAAAGCTGTTTAAAACCTTCTGTGTGTCCAATAAAATACTCTCTAGGAATAGATAAACACAGGAATGTATGCATATATAAATACACACATAAGCCTCCTAGGCTTTGACCATCATGTACGGATATCTAAAATGAAAATTAGAATTTTTCTGTTCCACCTTTTTTTTTAATATACTGGTACAATTAGTCACATACAAAGTTATACAACTGACAGCATGATAGTTCGCCATCAATACCACTGTCATGATTTCAAGTCCTTATAAGTGCCCAGCTAAGTTTACTTTTGTTTCCCCCTTCCAGACCTGAAAGATTTGTTATTAGAGAGAAAAATATTTTATGAATCCATTCAAACAGTTGAGGCAAGGACCTTAAACAAGTGAATATAAATATATTTTTGGGTTTTCTAAACTAAGTAATTTAAAACTTTCAAGAAATAAATATATCCACAGATCAAGAATGACTATAATATTTAGGGAAGACAAAAATAATGTTATCTTTTTCTGACCTAAAATTTATCTGATTATTCTAGATCTTCTGGTGCTGATAATTCCTGGCTTTCAAAATTACAAGTTTCTCTCCTGTGTTAATAAAAACAAACCAAAAACCATGTCGGCATGTCTAGCGTTCACCATACCTATATCCTGGTATTTTGAACCCAGTCAGCTCTGCTTATACCTACAGACACTTTGAAATTGATGTGCCTTGTCTAGAATCTGGACTTCAAAGTGAAACTGGTGTCATAAAAAACCTCACTGCCTCAGATCAGGGAAAGTTTTAAACTCTGCTCTGAAAAAAAAAAAAAAAAAAAAAGAGCTTTATTTTTGAACTCAGTTTCCTCTTTGAAGTCTGGCTTCAATCCAATTTTAAAGAATCTGTCAGCGAAGTCAGCAAGGTTTGAGCTGGAGCCTTGATTTCTGCAGGCTAATCTGTCCTCAGCTCAGCCCATAGAGATTTATTTGGATGTGGCCCATAAACAGATGTGAACACTGCTATTCCTCCTCCTCAGGAGCAAACTCAGGGAGTTTGCTGCGTAAGATGGGAAGAAATGGGAAAGAATAGAACAAACCTGATAATTTTGTTGTAGAGACTTCTGGCATTCTTTTGGCCTCACTTCACTCTCCTTCATCCATTTTAAAAGGCAGGAGATAAAAAAAAGTAACGAGATCTCTTTGAAAGCTGAACAAGGGTCTGGTCTTCAAGATAGGTTTGTAACAAGCACTTCGTGATAGTTCCTTGCTCTCTGCATTACCTCCCACTGCTGAGTGATTCCCAGCTCCTGCAGCTCTAGTCTGAGCACATGAGAAAATTCACTGAAAACTACAGCTGAAGTCTGTGATGTGAGATTGCAAAGCTCTTATGACTGCACCTATGAAAAAGAGACTATGCTACAGGATAGCTGTACCAGAAATGTTTCAGATGATTTTGGTCACAGAAAGAAAGCAAAATGAGGGGTTTTTTTCCCTGTTGTTAACATAGCAAGCTTTAAACAAAAGCTTTAAGAAATACCAGAATGTTTTATTTTACACTGGCCTAACTCCCATACTCTGCATAGCTGTTATTCCTCTTATGAACTGAAGCTCAATGGCCATAGTTTTTAATGGTTTTAGGTAAACCAGGCTTTCTTCATGGATTGCCTGTGATGTGATGCTGGTTCAGGAAGATGGAAGGCTGAACCAAGTGAGGGAGGATGCAGTGCAAGTAGGCCCACAGGAGAATGGGAGTGTGATGGAGGGAGGGGTCTCTGCTAGGGTACCAGATATGCCAACATTGAACTGAACAACACAGTAATTGAAAATGCCTTGGAATTGGATGAAAGCAAAGGTTACATCCATTTTAATAATTTATTTTTTCAATTATCCTTTTCTGAAGAAAACAAAACTAATTTCATAAAGTTTCTAAGAAAAGAGTTTTTTTCAGAAACTGCAATTTCCGCAAATTTAAAAAATAAAACGAAGCAACATCAGCATTAAGGAATAGGACTATTCAGAGCTCTTTGATAATATTGAAATTCAAAGTATTCAAGGACTCCATACAGTATCTTTAAAAAAATTCCTAACTTAAACATATGTTTTCTGCTTTGTCTACATGATAGAGAGCTGACTTACCAGATGTAAGACCTTGTTAATGTTATAAAGGTTATATTATGTGTGTATTATATATGTCAGGGTATAAGGTTATAAAGTGTAATTAAAACATGGGAACTTTGGAGTGAGGTTCAAGCAGAACACAGTCCAAATGCTCTTTGCTGTAGAGGTGATGGATTTTTATATTTTAATGTTTACAACTCAGGACTAGATTAAGGGTAAATAAACATTAATCAAATAAAATTATTAGGCCAGTAGCAAAAATCTGTCTGAAGTTCCTTGCAATTTTCAAGGAGCCCAACAAATTAAACAGAGATTTTTAATATTTTTTACCTGGTATTAGCTGAATATTCAGAAAGAATGACATAAAAAGAGTATTATTTATGAGAAAATGAATTTAAAAGAAGATAACTAGTAGTCAGGTCTCATAAGTTCAAAGACGCATGGATTTTTCCTGGTTTCTAAAAAACCAATGAATACTCCTTTTTGCCTGGACTTTTTTAGTATTATAAGGACAAATTTGGATAATCAATTTGGAGCAAAAAGATATGGCATCTCATTTAAAAGTTTGGAATTAGTGCTAGTACTTCTCATTTCTATGGAAAAAAGATCCTCATTTAATTGTTGTAGAACACAACATGCATAAATGTTGCTTTTGCTCCTTCTGCTACTGAATTCATATATGTATTTGTATTTTTTAAAAAATATGAATTCTTACTTTAATTTAAAGTATTGGGAAAATATATTGTCCTCCAAAATTAAAGTACAGAAGACATCACATAATTTGCTACAAATAAATAAATATTTTCTACAAATAATTTTAAAAAATCTTGTTGGCTTTGAATATATGGTTTTTTTTCTTGGCTGGATGTAAGTATTACATAAAAATCCAAAATATTTCAGGGGTTTGCCCATAAGTTTTGTTTTAAAGACCTTTTCATTATTCTAATGCCCAAGAAGCAGTTGAATTCCTTGGCTTTCAGAGAGTAATTTTAAAATTTCTTTAGATTTCTCTGAGATTTTCTAGCGTGCTGAAATTCAAGTACCTCCAGAATGCCTATTCTGCACTTATCTCCCACATAAAGGCATTCTCAGTGGAGATCTGAGAACCTGCTTGCTCACATTCCATGTAAATGCCCTTTAAAGGAGCAACTAATGAAAACCCAAAGCAGATGGAAAACTTGAGCCTCTATCTTCAGATGAATCTTGGAGTCTGAGTCTGCAGTGTAAACTCCAAGATTTCTCTTCAGTTCCCTCTGGAATTAATGATAAGAAGTTTAATGTGAGCACCCTGGAATGCCCTCTTGGGCTGTGCTGATGGTAAAGGTGATTTCTTAAATTTAAGCCAAATACAGTGGATACTTAAGTTACAAGCAAACACTTCCGCCTTTGGAAGTTTGGGTGTTTGGTTTTGTTTTTTTTTTTTTTTTAATACATCTGAATTTTTATGTAGAAATCAAAGGAAATAAAAATTTTAGCAAAGTTTCATAAACAGTGTAACACTAAAAATAATTCTTACACCTCTTTAAGTGGTTATGGGTCTTAAACACTCAAGAAGGCTAAAAAATAACACTGTTGGTAAGCTGTACAAATCTTGGGGAAAAAAAACAAAAACGAAACAAAACTGTGTTGTGTTTTTTTCTATGTGTTGTCTATTACTTAATTTTTTACTACATCACTTAAAATGTAGCGGGCACTTCCTACATATATAAAAAGATGAAAAATAGTGTCTAGGATCTAGAATGTACAACATACAGAGTACTAAAGGGAAAATCAGAAAAAAAAAAAAGTGTAGATATCAACCTGCTCCAAAATATATATTTAGGCAAATGAAATAGGTACACTCCTGCATCATGTTTATATTTTTTTCCTGCAAATTGATTCATATGAAAGCACATTTATGTCTCTGACCAAGTCTGGTTGCCCCAATAAGATAATTGTGCAGTAGGTTCTGTTCCATTGTGCCTCCTTCCTGCTCACACCCCAGTGTACCTTTCTGAAGGCTCTTTGCCAGGTTCAGGCTGTACCAGGCTCCTGATTTAGCTGAGGATGCACCTACAGTTCAAGTGTACAGTGCTGGGAGGCAAACCAGCTATCCTAAAGGAAATCCTGCTTACTCATCTGATTTTCTTACTCTTGTCCTCCTCAGCTCTCTCAAGAAAAAGCAATGCTTCTGAACTTTCCCAGAGGGTGAGTCAGCCTGTCTTAATTAGGTTCTTACATTCACTGGGTTAGTTATGAACTGAAGCCTTCATCTATATCATGCAGAATAGAGAATATGACATACAGCTAAATGAGATATTAGGGTTTTTCAAGGGAATGAACTACAGTTACATTATACAGTAACCTGAAGTTCAAGCAGTACATTTCAGTGTTTCGACTCCTACAGTTTCTTGTGATTTGTTGTTTTACATGAGCCCCAAAGTGTTAATTGAATAAAGTACTTTTGTATGCAATTGTATAACATAACCATGTTCATTGAGTACAAAATTATTATGTGACAATAAGTCAGCCTGGTGCCTGCCAAAAAAGAAAAAAGGGAGGATGAAATTTTTGAACCCTCCATTCAACATAAAATGCAGCAGTTTTCACCTCACAATGGTCCATGAGGGTAATGATAGCACAAGTTAGATTTTTAAAAACTGTTAATCAGTTCCCTCTTATTTCCATGGAAGCTGGATACTTAAATACCTCTACAAGTTTTGTCTATTATATAGTACACTTTTTACTTACAAGATTGGTTGTGTAACTAGTTATTAAAAAAAAAAAAAAAAA
>VZRL01006880.1:0-13538 GCA_013397895.1 Origma solitaria | reverse complement strand
AAAAAAAAAAAAAAGGGAAAAGTAACAAACAAGAGGATTGAAGTTTTGACCTTCAATAAGTTTCTAAGTTTTTGCATGACTCTAAACATGTGAAGAGTCACATGTCCTTCTTAGGGCTCTGGGTGAAGCATAAAATAACATTTATTTAACACCTTGCTATATGAGAATTTCTTTGCTATTGCATATACAAAGAGTTTAGTTCTGAATCTATTTGCTAATTATATGGTTTATCACTGTGATAGTGTTTTCATAAGTATATATTCTAGTATATTATCAGAACATTTATCCTTTTGCATTAATGAAAATCAGTGAGTGAAGGCTTCAGTGATAAATGTGAGGGGTCTTTTTAGTGCAAAAAGAGATTTTTTAAAGAATTAACGTTTTGTGGTACCTAACAAGTTTGTAGAATTTAAAGATATTTTCTTTTCCATGTTAGAATTTAGAAATTCAAGACAGTAAAAGAAAAATTACAAGAAACAGTTCTTAAGCCTGTCATGTCCCAGTGGGGTTGAATTTTTAGTGTCTCTTCTCAGTGTTTTTTACCTCATGAGGAGGAGAATGGGATAGCCAGAAAATCCGAGTAATAATGGACAAATTTTATCTATGGCACTACAGTAAGAATAAACACACTTTAATAATGTCTATACTTTTACCTTCGCACATTTTTTGCCATCCTCAGTGGAAGTTTTTATCCTGTTCTGAACTGACACACTAGCCTTTCAGCTCTCAGCAAAAGAAAGTAAAGCCAAAGAAGGATGATACAGCTGAAGAAAACAATCATTAACATCCACATTATTCCATTGTCTCTTCTTTTTACTTAAGTTAAAAGTAAGGTGCTTAATATATCACTAAACTACTGATATACGAGAATTTGCCAGAAAACTCCATAAAAAAATATCTCTAAGAATTTTTATAACAGTAAAGGGTACCTCAATGTCTATTTCAAAGCTGATTTGATGAATACAGAAAAGGTCAAACTAAAAATAACTAGACTGAATCAGTTATAAGTGTAGTAACATATGCCTCATTTAATAATGAACTCTAAATTTGCTCTGCAGTTTAAGTAGTATCATGAATGCTAATTCTGACAGTAAAGGGTTATGAACTACCTGTCTGCTCCAGTCTGGCACAAGGTCAGGCAGTTATAGAACTAATGAAAACCCTGATGTACCAAAAGGTGGATGATTGACACGAGTGTGCTAGCTGAAGAAAGTGCTGAGGAACTCTGGTGCATTCAAAATGACAGTGTCCTGAAACACAATTTACAGCTCTCCATTTGTTTAGCCCAAGTGTAGCAATAAGCCTAGGTGCTTATTGCCTACATAACAGTGGCAGAATTCAGGGAGTATTATATTAAACTTTTACATGCCAATCACCACAGGAATTTTTCTGATGTGGTTTGTGATGATCAACGTAAAATCATTATTCTCTGAATATGTGATTATGCTTAGAAAGATTTTTCCGTATATAATTCAGAGCATCCTGAAAGGATGAAAAGGAATTATTGTTAAATCTTTGTAAGTGAAAGAAAGCATAAATCTGTAAAACAGTCCACTAATAATTTCAAGACTGATTATTTTAAATTGTTTGAAAAGCCTGTTTTCTTCTATATGCTAGGAAATCCTTTTCTCCTTTTACCTTCTGGCTATACACTTCTCTGCCAGATCTTTGCATACCACAGGATTAGTTTTCATCCATTTATTTTCTTTTTAGCCAAATCTACAATGCTATGATTATTTTTAGTTAATTCCCAGATTTCTGCAAGTAATGAGCTCTTTTTAGGACATGGAAATACTAGATAACAAAGCATGTTCATCCAGTCACATATAATGGATATCAGAATGGAAAGTGTCCGAAAATAATTAAACAGCAAAAGATTATTCAGAAATCTTGAGAATATCTAATAGGTAAAACAAGCACCTTTTTTCCCTGAAGTGCTTTTCTGAGACAATTCTTTCAGCCATGTAGGAATTCAGCCACACAGAAAATTATTAAATGATGAATCTGAGCTACAAAATTGAGACGATAAACTGGAATATAAAGATTTCATTATTTAGAGCTATTCTAAACTGACTAACTTTCAGATGTGCAGCAGCTCAGAAAATAATTGATTCAGTTCAGTTACAATTCTGATTTTAAGAGATAAGAGCTGTAGTAGATAGTTAGAATTTTTTTTTCTCTATTTTCATCTATTATCTCCATATTTTGTCTCCTATACCTCTTTACATCATCTTTCTTCCAAGTATCTTAGCATAAAGAATTTCTACAACACATAACCTAAGGAAACACGTACTTTCTTCAAAGCTGTAAAGTTAATGTTGGACAAAGCAGACCTTTTCTGGAGTCCTCCTCAAATCATCTTCAGTTGCCTCATAGAGAATACTGTGCCTGGTTTTGAATCTCCCAGTTCATCAAGTGATCAACCTCAAAAAGGGGTTAGTCACCAAAATAGGTGGCTAGAACATTGGATGCACACAGAGAGGCTGAGGGAATTGAGTTTGCCTAGACTCAAAAAAAAAAAAGCTATAGGGGGATGTGATGGCACTCTTCCTCTGCTACCTAATGGGGGTTAAAAAGAAGATGGAGGCAAGTTCTTCTCAGAGGGTCACAGAGAAACAACAGAAGGCAATGGCCACCATTTACAGCAGTGTAAATTCCAGATACAGGCACTTTCATTGCACAAAGAATCCTTAAATCTGTAACAAGTTGCTTGGCCAAAGGCTGGACAAAAGCTGAAGTAACCTGATATTATTTCACAGCTGATCCTTGAGCAGGAGGTCAGACTAAATAAACTACAGAGGGTCCCTGGTAGACCAATTAATTCTAGGAAGTCTACTGTTAATTTTGATGGAATTATTGGTCTATAATGCTGGATAAACCATCTGTGCAACCTTTTCAATGTTCTAAAGATATAACTGAAATTTAAGAAATAAAAGCAAAAGTAGTAAAAAAAAGTAAGATGAAGAAAGCATTCTTTGTATTTGTATTTTGCCGCTCTGTGGGCTGTGACCTACAAGGTAATGCATACATTCTTCTGTGGTTTTCAAACATGAGTCTGTGTCTGCTGTATGTCACCGTAGTAAATCTATAATAACAACAGGGTTTCACCATTAAATAGAAAAAGAAAAATGGATTTTCACATGAAGGTGAGATGCCAGGTTCATGGTGGTCATATGAAGTCACAAGAACTGAAACAGAAAAACAACATTCATATTACTGTTTCAGCACGTGCAAGAATCACATTTGTACAGAGCTGCTGAATAGAGCAATTTTCACAGTGATTCAAGGCAAAGTAATTTAGCACAGATGTTTCTGTAATTGTGATAGACTCAGAAAATTCAGTGTTCAGTGGTCCTTGAACACACATTTCCCAGCTATATGGTGTATTTTGAGTAATTAATATAATAAAATAGAAGGAGCCCAGTCTAGATAAAGTATATCTCCCTGAAAGTTATGGCGAGCAGGGAAGAGGATGACAAGTTTCATCTGGTGTATTTTTACTCTTAGATGATTGGTTCGCTACTAGCTTTGTTCTATGGTTTGGGATTTTGTTTTTGTTTGTTTGTTTGATTGACTTTTAGGACAGGAATTATTTAGCACATGGTGCTTCATTCCAAGCTAAGGGATTCAAAAGCGCTGTAATCAGCCATGTTGGAGCTCTGTTTCATTCCATCATTCAGCAACATGAAGGACACCTCAGATCTGCTCCTAAAAGTAGGGATTGCTTACCAGTTGTATAGATATTTGCAGCAATCTGAATGGCAGAGCTTACTTTCCATTAAAGTCAGTTTGTCTGATTCTCCTTTGAAATCACAAACACTAGATTATGAAAGAATGAGGAATACACAGAATATTCCTGGAAGGAGAGGAGGAAGAGAGTCTGTAGGAGATCATATAAAACCTGCAATCCTGAGAGAAATGTAATACAAAACTTTGGATGGGACGTTAAGCAATCTTGTCTAGGGGAAAGTGTTCTCATTCATGGCAGGGGAGGATGGAGGTCGGTGATCTTTGGGGTCCTTTCCAATCAAAACCATTCTATGATTTCATGATCCATTCTATGGGGATGAATTATATCAAGTAGCAACATATGACATAGAGAAAAGACAATATAAAGTATTGGATATCAAATAGGATTATGAAACTAAATATTCAATTTAGAACTAAAAGACCTTACAGAAGCCTGTGAAGGAACCTGTTGGACTATGCTACTAGTTGCAACAAAGTGAAACAAAAAAATAGAAGGCATTGCATGAAGTACTAGAAAAAGAAAAGTTATGCACAGAATCTCTATATTAGTTCATGATCCCATCTCACCATTATGTACAGCATTCTCGTTCTGTCTGTACTTCCAGGTACAGTGGCAGGATCCCGTATTCGAAGTAGCACTGGCCTCACTCTCTGCAGAAAAAAGAATTGCAATGCGCCATCATATCCAGCTTCTTGTCTTAAAAAATCAAATTGTCTTATTTTTTCCATTTCCTTACCTGCCAAACAGTATTTTCCTGAGGATGTGCTACAGTCTTCAGTCATATACATAGCTGGTACTGAAAAGGACTACACAAAAGAGAGCTCCTAAAGCTTCCTATTCTTTTCCTTTTTAGCTGTTAACAATAAAACTGAGAACAGTGATGCTGGAGGTGGAAAATCACAGATCATTTATCTTTTGCCTTTCCCTATCTGAACTTTCCATGTGACTAAGAAGAGCAGAATCCTCATTCACGATCCAGAGAAAGCTTTCCCTAAATATATCTATTGATAAAGGTATATGAAAGGGGGCTGTTCCTTCTTCATCACATACACTGACGCTTGTCATGAGGTCAGAGTGACACACACTCTTGTGCTGTCTCAGGGACCATTTACTCCATAATCACTCACATGAAGTGGAACTACTCCAGCAATAGAAACTGAGCCTGACCTACTGCAGACGTCCCGGAGACTGATCTTCACATCTCTGCTGCGGGATGTATAGATGTTACACATGAAGATGCTCTAGCCCCCTGCTACTAGATAAAAGGTAGAGACCTCTCTCTTCCACAGCCTATCTATTGTGAGGTGAGGCATATATAAGTATCACAATCTAAAACAGAGTTCAAAGTTCTGAACCTTGCCCAGGTACTCACAGCAGTGCAGACTGTACCTGTGTATCTAATTAATCTTAAAACATATATGGCACGGGGAAAAGGCTTTTAGGGTATCAGTGAAGAGTTTCCCCTCATTCATATTCATATTGTTCCCAGGGAGTACTTTCAGGTTTTTCTGCAAGATAGGCTTTGTGGTGTTTGATACCCCTGAGCCAAAAACGAAATTTAGGGCAACAGCAGCTCATATTCTGTGTGAATGTTCACATTCAGCTATAAAGTAGCCAGGAACTACTGGATAAAGAAAAGTAACTTTAAAAAGTTACTTTAACAGTAGTGACCAGTATCCTTTCTTGAAAGTGAAAGCTTAGTCACTTCCTTTGTGAAAAAGTTCATGGTTGAAAACTTATTCACAGGTAAAATATATTAATTTGTCCAGTACCACCATCACCTACTGCAGCAAGTAGAATATCCATTGGGTAGTCTTTTCTACAACACTTCACCCTCCTGCAGTGTAAGGGATTTTTGCACAGAAATCTCTGTTGAAAGACCGTACTTGCCAAAGTCAGGGCACTTTCAGGGCTAGACACTTCGTGTGTCAGATACTTTGCTCTGCATAATAGACCATCTGCAGTTACCCTGCAGTCTTTTCAAATGCTACCCAAACTCCCCCTTTAATGGTTTGTAGGGTAAAATGGTGTGAGACAAAGGACCATGTTTTTCAGTCCACAATAATTTCACGGTAGAATAATCCCATTGATTTGGATGAAGTTTCACAAGTACATGGCCATTGCAGCTGAAATGATACTCAGACCAGTAGTATCAGGGGTTGAATGGAGGAGCTGAGCTCAGTTTGAGCTACCAGATGGGTGGAGTGACCTGATTACCTGACTATAATAGCAAGAGAGGCTGGAGAGGTCAATCTCACTTCCAGCATGATACATGTTATGTCAAAATGGTTTGTGACAGCTCCCACTGGCTCAAGAATGACTCCTGCTGACTGAGAAATACTTATGACAGCTCCTACTGACCCAGCCAGTGGGAAACACCTCTTTAACTCAACTGGGATAGATGGTACTGACAAAATACAAGAGGTCCAGGTCAGATCTCATATCTTTGTTGGTACAGAATATAAAGTCACATAGTCTGGTCCTCTTCCAAGTAGTAAATCCAAACTGTAGTGTCATAGCTTCCCTAATATGCTTAATAATGCATTGGGTAAAGATTGTAAGTGATTAATCTTCTTTTTGCTTTCTCTCTTGCTCAGCTTTTATGGATTATAATCCTCACTATTCATTATATTTATATAAGAATATATGTTTTATGTTTTATAAATTTATTTATATAAATACATACTATTATACATATTATATAGATGTGTTACTGAAACAAAGTGCATCAAAAATATTGCAATGGGAAAATACTCAGCCATGAGTGTTAAAATAAATCTGTGTGCAACTAAATTTAACTTATTTAACTAAGATGCTACATTAATGTATTTTAAAGAATGCCGTGGTTCTGTTCTGTCTTAAAGGGTGTTGGGTCTCTACCCCACTGTTCTTCACAAAAACCATGTACACAGAATAGCAGCCATAACAGAGGGAAAAGAGTTCAAGCTGTTCAAGCTGGTTGCCACTGAGACAGAGAGCTGAAAGTGAATGATGGTCTGAAACACAAAGCTGCAGGATAAATCAATATTTCTGCCTTTTAATCATGCCTCGTCACATTCTCTGCTTGCAAGCTTAAAAAATTTGCTGCTCACAATGCTGACCAGTAATAATCACCATATTTATAATGGAATTCATCTCTTTTACATCTGTTGGCATATGGCTTTCAAGATGCTCCATCCTTTTTTGTCAAGAATGTATAACTTCAGGGTCAATCAAGTGCAATCATTTGTGTTTTACATCAGCAGAGTTCATTTATGTATGGAAACAATACCTAATGAGTTACAGGGAATCATATAATAAGGATCTCTCCTGACTTATGCAAATTTCTCACATAAATTTGATCCAAATAAGACACAAAAAAGGCCTAAACTATAAAGTGAAGTCTCATGTTGGTGACACATACTTGATCTTTGTGTGTCCGAATCAGTAATTTCGTATAGTACTCTGCGTTAATAATTTGCATTTATCCTTTAAAGTTCTCCCTTTGAAAAGTTTATAGTTGAACAGACATTAGTATTGAAAAATTTAAATCACTTTTCTGATGGAATGCCTTGCAAGAATGGCTTATTGAAGTAAAATATTATCTATTTGCCCAGCCCTGGTTGTTATATATAATTGATTATACAAATAAAAATTCATCCTGCTAGGATTGCTGAACCATAAAAGAGCCAACACGGACACCTGCCTACAGCAAGAACTGAACAACTTTTTAAAGCCAAAAATATTTTTAACATACTTATATTTCTGTTTTATCTTGTGTGTATTACTACCTAGGCAGCAAACTGGCAGGTTTCCTATTTTCACCCAAGTCAGAACCTGGAATCAAAACAAATCTATGAATAAGATACCAGCTGGATCAGTCTTACCTGCATTGATCTTATGAATTGTATGAAAAGTCCTACCAGTCTCTGCTTCTTTTCATTCTATCTAAATGAAGCACAAAGCATCTAGTGCAGAGAGAGTCCTCTCTGATACCAGTTTTTTGCTTCCATAAAAATCTGACCAATTTTCTGCCTCTGGGCTGAGCCTGGCTAAGCCCCCACTCAGTCACTGAATCCCCCCTCCAGGATGGAGGAGAGAATTGGAAGGGAAGAGGTGAGACAGAACCAAACTAAAGCAAAGCATTTGTTTGTTGAGAAAGCAACAGTTTTATAAGTAAAGGAAATACAGGAAAGAAATAGCTGGCTCAGAGGCAGTCACTCCCTACCTCCTACCAACAGAACAATGCGCAAAAATTGCCTTGGAAAAAACTCCATCAGTTTTATTGCTGAGGCCAACATTGTATGGTATGGGAAATCCCTTGAGTCAGTTGTCATTGGCTGTCCTGGCTGTGCTGTATCTCCTCCAAACCTCTTGCCAAGCCCAAGACTCTTTGGGGCAGCACAGGAAGAAACAGAGAACGACTTAAAGCTGTAGAGCTAAAATACTGGTGAGTTTCAACACTGTTTTGGTCACAAATCCAAACCACAGCACTATAAAATCTACTAATTAGTAAATCAACTCCATAACAGCTAGATTCAGAACAAAAATTATATCCACAAAGACACTCCTCAAAAGTCATTTGGCCCTAGGTTTCATGGATCATGTCTGTATAAAAGAGTGAAAACAGAGTTCCACTGTATTTCAGCTGAAGCAGCAGAGAAGCTGATAAAATTGGCATGTTTTATTCGCCTGTAACACCATAAGGCTATCAGTTGCAGGCATCAGCAGGCAAGGGCTGCAGGGGTAGAATCTCCAAGGAGAGGCTGGGGCTGGTTCCCCATCTCCCCAGTTGGTTCCAGCCCTCTCCAGCAGACCCAGCACAGGACACAGCAGAGCCCCTCGGCAGAGATGGCAGTACCTCTTGGAGAACGCTTTTAAGGAAGGGTAAAACACTGCATGACAGTGAGGAGAGATGGCAAAAGTCTGTGACAGAGTTCTGTGGACGCCAAGCTGAGAGAAGAAAGAGGGGCAGGAGCTGGTGCAGCAGCCAGAGCAGAAACTCCCCACAGAGATTCCCCTCAGCCTGTGAATAGGACTAAGGTGAAACACATATTTCCATGCAGCCCACGGAGGGCCCTGTGCTGAAGCAGGTAAATACACTTTGAAGGAAGCTGAAGTCCATGTAGAAGACCACACTGGAACAGGGGAAAAGTGTGAGGAGAAAGAAATGGCAGCAAAGAGCTATTATGGGTTGACCCACAACCCCATGTTCCTCATCCTTCTGTGCTACCTGAGGAGCAGGATTGTGTGAGAGGAGCAAAGCTGAGCCTGGGAAAAAGGGAAGATGTGGTGTGGGTGGTTTAGTCTTTGTTTTTCACTTAGATCTATTTTAATTGTCAATAAGTTAATTTCCTTTCCCCCAGGATAGGTCTGTTTTGTCTGTGATCGTAAATGGTGAATGACCTCCCTGTCCTTAGCCCATGAGATTTTTCATTGCATTTTCCCCCCCTGCCCTGTGGGCGAAGGAGAGTGAGAGAGCTGCTGGGTGGCGCAAGTCAAACATTCATGTCAATCATCTTTATTCAAACTTTATCTCATACCCCACAGGAAGGCCCTCCTGTTAGGGGACAACTTATTTCATTTTTGAAATATTCAGAATGACTCAGGACCACAGTATCCTATATCTCAAATGAGTTTCTCTTTGCAACACATGCAATGAAAAGTGTATGTTATTACTGACATGCTTTTTGCCCAATGAAAGTAGAAGTTGTGGTTATACAATATGGCTGCACCAGCAGCAGCCCTACATTTCAAGGCAACAGAATGTAAGAAGAAGAACAACATTGCAAGCTTTTCAACAAGCTCACTTCTGGCCAAATAAATACTAAAAAATAGTCTGGATCACAAAGGATGCCTAACGCAGTAAAGTCTAATATTTGGAAAACAAACCTAAAAAATGCTATGTTTGTGTTCGAGATCTTGTTTCATGTAAGAAAGTGAACGTGTCTTTGTAACAACATCTCCAAAATCCTGCCTTGGGGGTTATCCTTTTTGCTCAGCCTGAAGAGCATAAGCCTACTCTCATATTCAGGCTTCAACACAGAAAATGCAGACAAAAGATAAGTTTAGACCCAACTGAAGGTTAGGGCCAGTACTTATAGGGTAGAAATTGCTATTGATTTTCCTTCTGCCATTTAATCAAAATCCTCTCAAATTTGGTCAGGCCACATATTTTTTAAAAAATAAAATGTAGCCCACTCATATGATCAGAATATGCTTTTTCAGACTTTAACTAGATACATTGCAGAATACATTGTACAAACACATTTTTGTTCCTTGTGTCAACACTGCCTGGCATTACTTCATGATTACCCTTTCAAGACACAGAGGCAATTATAAGACTTTCTCTGACAATTTTAATCTGTTAAAAGAATATAAATAGATAAAAATGTCTGTAATGTTTAAGACCAAAGTCTATCCAACCCAGCATCCTGTCTCTGAAGTAGTCAGTGAGGGACATTAAAGAAAAGAATTTAAACACAAGCAACTAAAACAAAGCAACACAAAACAAAAATCCACAGTGATAAAGTGGAATAAACCCTCTTTTTGTTTTGCCCTTTCAGCTTCTGGCAATATATCCTTTAAGGACTTCCTGAGCTGGAGGATCACTTCATCATGTTTAATAGCTCTTGATGCTTTTCTTTCATTAATTTGTATAATCACTTTTTTAAACCCATTTATGCATGGGCCTCCACAATATTCTGTGGCAATCAGTTCCACAATGAAATGATGTGACCTGTGAAAAAAATGTTTCTTTCTGTCATTGTAGACTCATAACCTAATAATTTAATCCTCTGCATGTAATTCTGATTGCTGACATGGGATATATTCTCTCTTTCTATGATGCTCTTGACTTTATATTTTTTATTACAGCCTTCCTCAGTTATTCTTTTATTTTATTTTACTTCCTTCTTTTTTTCTTTTATTCTCCCTCCTAAGACTCCAAGTGCATTTAAATTGTCCTTGGACATAAGCTATTCTTTACCTCTGATCATTGTTTTCACCCTCCTCTGTACCTTTCTTAGTTCTCATATATCCTTTTGAAATGAGGGATTAGAAGTTTATATTGTATTCCAGATGCAAGTACCATCATAAAGTGAATTTCTGTGGATTTCTATGGTTATAAAGTATTTCATATTTTCTTCTAAAATCCCTCCTTAATAATTGCTAACATTCTGCTTGCCTTTGCAACCACTGCAGGGTATTGATCTGATGTTTTGTGAGAAATATCCAATGACTACAAAATCCTTTTCTTGGACTGGAGTAATGAATTTAGAGTCCATTGCAGTGTTTGAGCATTTACTGCTGTTTTAACCATGCTGATTGCTTTATACTTGTTGACATGAAATTCCATACTACATTATATCACGCAGTCAGTGAGTCTCATAAGTTTTTTGTGAGGCTCTTTGCAATCCGCTTTAGTTTAGTGTCTCCTGAATAATTAAACAAGTAATTAATAACTGTAGCATAACATATACACGAGAGAACTGAACAAAGATAGGACAGGCATTTCCTAACATTCTACTGCTCACCTTTGCAGGTTTAATGTTCTTCTAGTATTTTAAAGCTAAGATTTAAAAATTTAGGTTTATTGTCTCAAGTGGACATCAGCAAATAATTATGCGTACACACACATGAACACATGGTGATAAATACGATCACTAAAATAAAAAAGACTAATGTCTATCAGGGTATTCAATATACGAATCAGACATATAGAAATACCTTAAAAAAGAAGAAAAGAGCACAATGTATCCATAAAAATGCAAATAAGGGCACAGACAAGCACCCCCTCAGTTTAAAAAGATCATGTACTGCAATTTCTCCTAGACATTTTAGCATACATGAAAATGTCTGAGTAGCAGTGGGTATTCTTCCATTAAACATGAGTAACAGTTGTATTGTAGTCAACACATCTTCATTTCAAGGTACATATTCAAAACCCCTGACCTTTACTGGTAAAAAAAAAAAAATTAAAGAAAGGAAAAGTAAGTTCTTTTATTCAGGCTTGGAGATTTGCAGTGTTGTATGATTGACACAGAAAAAATATTATGTTGTACAATTCCATGGCAGACAGGCCCAGGGCTATTCAGATAAGAGAACTAATAACCATGCTGGCAAAAGAAATTTCTTATTAAAACCTTGTTAAGGAACTACAATAATTCATTAAGGGTTATATCATTATAAAAATCCATCATTGTTATAGACTGTTTCCTGGGGCTTCAGTTTAGTAAAGTTTGACGTGCCCTTTATGCTCCAAAATTAGGTAAAGCTAAAAATGATTTATGCATCGAAAATGTTAAAGATTTTATAAAGCACAAAAATAACTATGCACAGCTTCATAACCTTGGCATAGTACCTCAGGGGTTCATAGCATAAGAAAAAAATGTCTTTTAAAATGGACTGTTTAAAGCCTTGTGTATTCAATGGGTCAAAACCTGCTTACATTAAAAACAGTGGGGCTGCAAATGTCTTCAGTGGGAATGAGCTTTTATGCATGGTAAATAATAATCTGAAAATAACTAAAGGTAACATCAAACTGGTCTAATGAGAAGAGACCAAATTAATTTTAAAAAATGAAGAAAAGAAAAAAAAAGAGGAAAAAAAACCCCCATCAAATATGAGCAACTGTGATTTAAAAATATCATGGTCTAAGGCTCAATAGGTATTTTTCAGGATTAGTTTCTGTCCTTGTTCTATGTATATTTTCACTTCTAGCTAAAATTATGGAAATCATCTCCTCCAAGCAAAAAACCTGTTATATTATTTAAAATAAAATTAGGAAAACTGCATCAAATGAAAAGATTATTTAAGTTTCCCTCAGAGGAGTAAGGGGTAAACAACTTTCAAATCTTTGCCTGAATAACACTTCATGGATAACACCACATTACCCATTGAGGTCACCATCAGTACCATAGTGATAGTGGCTGCAGAGATCAAATTCCATCCAGAAGGACAAACTGCTCTGAACAGAGCTGTGGAAGAATGTCTATCAGTGGCATTGGTTCATGTTGAAATGGGTTGTTTGGACCTCATCTGATAGTGAGCAGTGTTACAAATGAACGCTGGCCAGTCCCTCACCGGTCATCAGCCAGATGTTTATATCCAAAGTTATGCACTTTTTCATATGCATCATTAAGATCCATTTAGTTTAATTCAATGCTCAATTTTACTATATGCTCAAGTCACAGTACTTCCAGAATATCCAGACTAGTAATTTTTGCAGTTAATGCTGAAATTAACAGAAATATATCACAGTAATTGGTATGCTTCTTGGCTGTGATGCTGACAGGTCAAGTGATGAATGGGTTGTGGAAACTGAAATAACTTCTCACTTTTGAGATGGTCATTGTCAACTGGAATTAAATCATATTGGTAAGAGAGCACTGTTGTTGCTTTAGCTGCACTATCTTTTTGGAAGATGGTTGATTTTTCTCTCCACAGTCAGGACGCTGGCAGACATTCTTTGCAAATACTGAATTTGCACATGGCCACTTGTGCATACTCTTGGTGAAAATGTAAAAGGAATGCCATGCATCTACATTGTAATGCTCAAAACCTTACTTTGAGCATATATGTACACATATAAGGACAATACTTTCTTGTTAAAATAACTGAAGTCTTAACAATAAAGTCATTATTAGTCAGGGTCTAATTTTGAAAGAAAAGGAAATAATAGAAATCCAGTTGAAATTTCTATATGTGCACTTCCTAGTTTCTAACCCTTTCCTTGGTGGTGCTGTCACTGCACCCCTGCTCTTGGAAATCCTAAAGCTGGTAGTTTCATCCTGGTGTGTGGGTGGGT
>VZRL01006879.1:1123644-1154806 GCA_013397895.1 Origma solitaria | reverse complement strand
TCAAGGAATGTTTGTGAAGACTTCCACTTACTCTGGAACAATTTTAGTCTAAATTATTGTGATAGGGCATATCACACATGCTCTGCATAGGTAGCTAAAAGCTGCCATATAAACATTCTGTATATTTGCCTACCAGCACATATATTCATCTATTTCCATACAGACACACACAGAGTGGTTGGCATGATATTAAAAAGTGATGGCACAGGCAAATTGAGAGCACTCAGAGAATACTGTATATTTTAGATGCAACATATGTATTCAGCCATGCTCTGTCGACATGTTCTGCAAACCTGGGGTAATGGCTCTTCCGAGGTGCTGGTGGCTGTGCTGTTACCCAGACTGGTGGGGGGGGGGGGCTTTCAGTGCCCCCTGGGGGCTCAGCCACCCTGCCCACCACCACTTCCTCTGCATCCCAGCCTACTGCGGTCCTGCAGCAGTAGCAATACAGTGGCTTCTGAAGCATCATCAGTCTTTGATCTGCTTTACTATGGCAAATGGGAACACAGTTCTCCATATGTATACAGGCAAGGCCAAAAGACTTGGCTGTCTGATTATCCTCCCCCTGGCGTCTGGAGATCCTGCAGTGCCAAAGGGCAACGAGCATTTCAGTCTCCCCTTTATAACCTGTTTGCCACCAACAAGTACAACGGCCAAAGATGGTATTGTCTAAAAGTGCTGCGATAAAAACTCAACAGGTTTTGTGGGGAAATTCTCTTAAAAGTGAATGACAAGATCTAATCCAGCCAAAGTAAACTAAACAAACTTTTTTTTTTTATGTCCCTGTTGAACTGCGATACTGCTGCCAGCATACAGGATAAAAAAGAGGAGCGGTGTTCTGAATGGAGCTGGAACATGGGAAAAGTCATTTGCTGGTCATATGGAAGTAGTAAGACCAGCAAACAGGGCATGTTTACTTAAGTTCCTCAGAGGTAATTGCAGGTATTAAAATAAGTATTCAGCACAAGGTTAGCCTCTTGGCTAACCACGTGCTGAATTTTAAATTTGAAAGCTGGCAATTTGAAAGCTGGCAGGAGTCAGTTTATCTCAAACGCAGCATTTTGTGCATGCCTCCAAGCACACGGTGTCATGGCCTCAGATGCCTTCTTGCAGAGACCCCACTGCAATGCTGAGTGCATGCCCTGCTTGCAGTTCGCCCACAGGCGTTGCATGCACATTCCCACATGTATTTGCCAAAGAAATAGGTACCCGACCTTCAGGAGACAGCCCCAGTTTCACCCTGGTTTAGGTGCATGTTTCCTGTTAAGGTCATTGATGCATTTGTAGGCCCCCACTGTGGCATTTTGGAGAGCACCAGTGTCTGGGGGGCTTTGCAGCACTGCCCATCAACTGACCTTTCACAGTGGCTTCCAGCTGTAAACCCGCGGCAGTCGAGGCACACTCCGGTCACAGGGTTGCAAAGCTCTGCATGGCCATTGCAAGGGCAAGGACGGCAGTGGGGAAATCCAAAGTACCCAGCCAGGCACCGGCTGCAGCGCTGGCCATCCACCTCCCGGCGGCAGGAGCACTGCCCTGTCACCTGGTCACACAGCGTGCTCAGCGAGCCTTGCGGGTGGCACTCGCATGCTGGAAAACACCGAAAACAAAGCTGTATCCTTAAAGTATTCCTGCCAACCCATCTCATCGCTGATGCAGCTCAAAGGCAGCCAAGCAGCAGGGATGGAAAATTTGTTATTCGTGGGAACAATTTTTATATTGCTTCACATATGATCTGGGATTCAAAGACCTAAAAACTGGGGTATGCATGAAGAGCCAGCTAGTGGTACAGGCAGAGGTGCTGGCTGCCAAGCACTCACCGTAGCAGCCATGGAAGCCAAAGCCGTAGCTGCCTGCAGAGCAGGTGTCACAGCAGCGTCCCACGACGTTGGCTTTGCACTGACATTGCCCCCCCAGTTTACTACAGCTGGCATTCAGCGACCCTTGGGGATTGCACTTACATGCTGGCAAGAGAAAGAAAATGAAAACAGGTTTGGTTGTCAAGGAGTGTTACTGCTCTCATCAACTTGCAGGTTTCACACTTTAGAACAGGGAGGAAAGAGCTTGAGTATTTTTATCAGGAGTTCACTAACCTGATGATGGCCATGGTTTAGATCATTTGATGGCTTAGTACCAATGGTGATGGTTTATCAGGCACCAGCATAAGTCTTGGTGTTGCAGTTGCCACATTCAAGGCACTGCCTTCAGAATGCATTTGGGGTAGGACAGAAAGGGAGTAGCAAAGTGTAGATCCAAATGGAGATATCCTGAAGTCTAGAAAGGTTTGCTATAAATGTGCATCTAGCTGGAGCACTGGACATAAGCTGCAAGCTGTATTTAGTCTGCATCTGTGTGCTGTTTGGTTCTTCCTGGACACCTTGGACTAACTTGTTGAGGGATGATGCTCTGCTAACTCAGAGATGTTTGCCCAGGATGTTCTGGAAAGCACTAGAAAACCAAAGTGCCGCATTTCATTGAGAGAATCTCTTCACTTTAGGAATCAGGCTAATGGGGAATCAGCACAGCCCAAACCTAAGTGAGGGGTTCACTGGTTCCACAGCCGTGACCTCATCACCTGATATTAGAGTGATTCTAAAAATCACCCAATCCAAGCAGAGGCTATCACTTTAGAGGTGTTGCTGCTAGGCTCCCTGAAAGGAGCTGGCCACCAAAGCTGTCCAGAATGGCCCCTCCTCTTACTGGAGGCTCAGAGAAGCTCTGTTGCTTTGGGCCAAGCACCTGAGCCACTGAGCCCATCTAATCTCTCCATGGTGGGTCCAGGAGGCTGCCCAGGAACTTCAGACCCCACCTGCCACTGCCTTCTTGCTGGAACATCATCATTCCTGGTGAATCTCTTCCAGTACATCAACTTAGGTGCCATTGTGCCTGGAGTCTCACCAAGGGATCCAGCTGGCCTACAGCACCTAGAGAGAGGGCTTAGAAACTTCTCTGTCATTTTACAGAGAAAAGTAAAAAAGCAGCCAGAAAAGTAGGAAAGTTACTGCCTTGGCCATATGGTAAAGGATCTGATTCAAATGCACTTCAGAAGACACAAAACCACTGCCATGGTTCCTGTCATGCTGCTCCATGAAGCCCATCAGGAGTGATGAACTCTGAGATTCAAGCCACCAAGAGGTGCTTGCAGCACACTCAGGGCTCAGCGGGATGTACCCTGTGCACCCATGCTGACCAGCTTCACTTCTATATCACCGTGGGCTGAGAGTCTGCAGTCATCATATCCTATAAACTCAAGGGCAAACCAGCAGCTGCCTACAAGAGCTGCCTGTGCAGGCGGGGCCTTACCGACGGCGCCGTTGTGAATTCGGGAGGACAAGCTCACTATGAGCCGCGCACACGCTTCGGGCAGGACGTGAGGCCCAACTTCGGATGCAATTTCAATACAGCGATATTTCTGGTACTCATCTAAATCCTTTTCACTGCATAAGTTCTCCACGGAGCCAATTCTGGGAATAAGTCCAAGCTTTGTCGTTAAGAGAGAAAAGAAAATATTTTTGCTTAGATATATTGAAAACCAGCATTTCCCACATTCTCTTGATGTGCTTTCCATTGCAAGGACAGAGGCCTGGAGCACTGGGTTTCCAAATCTGCAGTTGTGCCATTCTGTCTTCTAAATTCACATTTATTCTGAAGGTCTAGACATTCCCTGAGTTCTTCAAATAAGAGAGACTGTGTATATTTTTTTAAAAAAAAAAAGGTAAGACCTCAGATATATGCTCAGAACTGGTCTTGCCATGCTGTTTTAGTGACTCCAAAAGCAGTATCTGGCCAAAATTTTTACTTGTATTACTGTGATAGAGAAAAATCAGCTGAAGGTTCTATGTCCAAGTATAGCCAGCCCTTGTCAGGTCCAGTTCTACAGAAATAATTGAGAAATGGACCTAAAAATATTTTTCTCAAGAGAAGGACCCAAAACTAACACCCAGTTCCTGACTTGATGGAAACTGGGGAAATATCTGGACCTGATTCCCAGGACGTACACAACTAATTTTACTTTTCCAATGTCACCTTTAAAAATATCCAAGATCCAACAAATTAGAGATATTTTAAAAAACCTAAGTGATGAGGAACTGCACAAATTTGTATCCATAACCACAGCATCTTGTCAGCATATATGGACTGTGTTTATAATAAACGAGCAACAGATAGAGATACATACACTGGCTATCAACATAGGCAACAAGTATGACTTGATGCATTGCTCCATGAAAATTAAACCAGACATAATTCTGCCTTTCCATACAAAAATATGCAAGCACACTGCCAATGGAGATAAGCAAAAGCTGAATTTCTATTAAAGCACACTATAAATTATTCTAAAATACTTCTAATATGTCTATGTAAAAAAAATCACAGTATATAAATACAACCTCAAGGGACTTGTGACAGAACTACTCACTGAGTCAATCAAGATGAATGATTTTGCCTTTTTGTCAGAGGCAGAGAGCTGAGAAAAATACACATCCACAGAATACTCTATTCCCGGCTCCAGGCAGACTGGAGTTTGCAGAATTGCAATCCTGTTTAGCAGAAATGAAGCACAGTTAGAACCAGAAGTCAGGACGAGGCAAGTTTATGGGATGTTGTGAGCTCTCCCTTCCCTCTGTGCCTGCAGCCTGGAGCAAGCTGTGCTGCTGCGAGGAGCACACCCAGCCCCATGCTTGCAGGGGCTGCAGGGCCTGCAAGCCTTGGGAAGGATGTAGGACTTCTGATGGATGATTTACCAAGTGCAATTTAAATCTGGAGAGATTAAACTGAAAATGGCAGGTTTTACTACTTCAAGCAAAGGGGTTTGCAACTCACTATTGATATCCATCCTTTTCTGTCCCTATTTGATCAAGGCATTGGTCACATCCTTTTCACTTCTCTCTATTCTTTACACACGTCCAAGCTGAAAAGCTGGTTTTAAAAATGGGCTGGGAAAGTGACTTTAAGTCAGTATTTCCTCTCTATACTGAAGTAGCTGCAGTTGGATCTTCACCAAAGCAATGACCAACCCCAGCTGGATCTCAGGCTGCTCTCCTGGGTTTGGCAAACCTTTGCCAGACTAAGGACTGGGGCATCAGACTCTTCCTTAGAGCCTACGTAGCGTTGTGGTGTGCCAGCAACAGAAAAGGCCACACATGTGTTTCTGATATTCCCACTTTCCTACACATTTGTTGCTCTGAAGTGCTTCAGTAAAGAATTTGTACACAGATGATCTACAGGCAAAAAGACAGGAACAGTCAGACCTCTTGGTAGCTGGGAGAGGCAACTCATGTGGCTCCTGTGAAAGGACTTTGTTTTTGCATCGTTGGCCTGACAAGATACCAGCAGGCTGGATGGCAACACTTGCAAGCCAATCTTCCAAGAACTATAAACAGAACACAAAAATTATGGTAATATTTTGTATCTGAAAAACCTGCTTTTTCTTTGCAAAGGTTAATGAAAGCCATCTGAATGATTGCACACTGCAGTGACAAAACAGATTTTCTCTTTATTCTTTACAGCACTAAAAAACAATATTATTTGTGAAAAATTCATTGTATTTGCATGGCTAATGAAAAGCAGAGATGGAAATGGGACCTCAGCTGGTTCAAATGGAAAGAGCTCGGTTAGAGTCATTGGGGTTATTTCTTTTCTTAGCACAGTGTTATTCTGGAGATATCCTTCATTAGCTGCCTTCTTACACATCTAATAAGAAATAATAAACACAAAAGACTTTGTAACAAATGTATTTAAAAGCAACCCTTCAGTCCTTAGAAAAAGCTACCTCAAACCAGCCCACTGAAAAATTGTTCCCATGTTTTAAGACACTGGGAGATTTTTTTGCCTCAGAGTGACAGTCAGGGAACAGAAAACAATAGCAGGAAAATCGTGAGCTGCGGGACCGTCCCAGAGAATTGCAAAAGAGTAAGGCGTATACGAAAGCTGGTACCAATAAAACACTTGCTTGTGTTTTTGAAGACATGGGCGAGGACCTGAGTTTAACCAGATTTGGATTAACAGATTTCCCTAGACATGTCTTCATCATTGAGAAATCTTCTGCAAGCAAAAAATAGTAATTTGGCTATTTTCCTACAATTTTTACACATCTCAGAGTCCAGCTGGAACAACTGGGAAGCTGGATGCCTGCAAAAGCCCTGGATAAATATCTACGCAGATCAGTCCTGCCTGTGCACATTTTACTCCCCAAAAAGTCCCAGCTAGGAATACAGGATGCTTTTCTAAAAGGAACTGCATTTTCCATGTGTTTGATTTGTGAGTAAGTCCAGTCCAAGCAAAGGTGCCAAAAGAGAAACTTTCAGAAGATGAAATCTTGACTGCTGCTTAGAAAACACTTGTAAGTGCTGATTTTTGAGTGGAAAGGGTTAAGGGGGGGCAGTGGAGGACATATTACTTGGTTGGTAACTGGATGAAAAGGCAAGCAATTTTAATTTGAAATAAAAAGAATAGGACAAGTTGCTCCTCCTAATAATAACAAAGTAGACCCTGCATCTATCACAACATCTCAAGACATGCAAGACATCACAAGTACCTCAGGCTCATAACGAATCGTGATGTCAAAATCCATAGCAAAGGGAATGTTGTTGATGGCAAATCTCAGCCCAGTCCCACTGGGAACACGGGCAAAGCCATGTCCTGTCCATGTGACAGCCCGACCAGTGCTGGGCTGCCGCAACACCAGCGCCGAAACCGAGTCCTGTCCAAACTGCATCGCACCCTGCGAAGACACGTTGACGTTTTCAACAACGCACAGAGCCAAATTACAAAAAAAACAAGCTCAGAAAAAAGAAAGGAAATATTTTTACCATGTTGTTTACTTATTTTAGCCATCAGTCTCATTTTCTGAACAAGCTCGAGATCAATCTAAGACCTCTCCCAAAAGCAGGATGTTTAGGGTCACATGTAAAGAAAAGCTTCCTATAGCTTTGCAGCAATAGCAGTAAGAGGGACTAGAATAACCCTCCCTCCTCTGAATATCTGGCATCTCCAAACATTTATGTTGCAAACCTTAGACAGAGTAAGCCTGATTTCATACATGGCTGGACTTTTCATTATAAGCTGAATACATAAATATCAATACTTAAAACTGCAGAGCAAAAATACTTAAAAGCAGAGCAAACCTGTCAATGTGAATTATAAAATGTCCAACCCAACTGTGTACCAAAAAAATTGATTTAATTTGTGTCAGGATTGTAACGATTAAGACTGTGAATCCTATGTGCTCAGACAGTTCCTTGCCCTTTGTTACAAAATAACACTTTATTATTTGGTGTAAACTTAAGTAACTACTCAAGTACTAATTTACCTGTTCCAGTCCAGATTTTCTTAGAGTTCGTTTCTTGTTCCTGTTTAACACAATCTTTCCATTTTCAATCATGAACTCATAGCCTTTCTTCTGGAAGTAGATGTCACACCTTGGAAGAGTGCTTGGCTGAACCTATGAAGTAATAAAGAAGGAGCAGGACTGTCTCAACAACATTGAAGGGTGGTAAGCAACTAAATGAAAATCCACATTCTTAAAACAAGCTCTATTCTTTCCTGGATGAGGCTCTAAACTATGCCCCAGCAGCTGCTGAAAACCTTTTTCCCTCACTCCCTTAAAATTAACTTGCACTTTTCCCTCATAAGCTATGTCCCAGACATCTGTTTTCCATTTAATTATTGGACTGTAGGATGATTACTGGTTGTGATTATAGCTAAATATTTGTGGATGCAAACTGCAAATAAACATTTTTTTATTATCAGTTATCTATAGTTTCTGCACAACATGCCAGAGAAGAAATGTTAGTAAAAGCATAGATAGAGGAAGGGATGCATTCCAGGCTTGAACTCAGCATGGGGAGCAACTACCCATGTTGAAGAGGGAAAAGAAAACCCAATTAATTTTTCTAAAAACATTACAGATGGATGCCAAATTCTTGAGGAAATTGGGCTACAATCAATGCCTTTATATAAGGCAGCAGGAATTAGTCCAATGGAGCAGAGAGTAATTTGATTCTTCCCTTGCTGGAGATTCCCAGAAATAAAACATTTCATGAGAGCTATTGGCAACTCAAACACTTTCCTCTAATTTAAATAATCGAATTAATTTCTTAATTCATGCTAGACCAGCCTGCACCTGAGAAGCAGCAAGGGCAGACGAAAGATGATTTTCATGAAGATGGTCCAAGGACTTGTGCCACATCTTCCTGCTAAAGACCTGCTCCAGCTGCTCCCCAAGCAAGGGCTCTTCTCCTCAGCCTTGGCTCCTGTGTCACCACTGCAATGATCCCCCTCTCAGTAAAACACCTAAAAAGCCAAATACCTACCAAAGGTGCAGAGCCAGAAAGGGGCTTTGCATGCTCAGCTTCATAAATATAATAATCCAGGGGTAAAAAGAAGTATCCTGGAGCTGGTTCGTTGCACTGGCGGCTCACGATGTTGGGCAGACACTCACACTGACCATCCTGTGGTGAGCACCTACAGGAGCAGTTGGTAAAGGGAGGAAGGACATCAATGTGGCACAGCCGGTCCTCACAGCACGAGTGCAGCTCAGACCAACCCTTGTTTCACCTGTGCTTAACTTTTTCCATTGCTGGATTGCCACTGTTACTAAACTTCTTCCTATCCCACACCTCCTCTGTTTCTGTTGCTGGATTTGTTCAATGCTACTTTTCCATGACTTCGGAGTCCATGACTTGCTTTGTCTTTCTCTGTTTCATACCTGAAGCTCTGATCCTTTTGTTTCCTGAGCATCTGTTACTATCTATTCCAGTATAATTTATCTTTTTCTATACGTGGTAAGAATCACTAGATCACAATTCTTAATAAGCTGTCACCCACAACTATGGAGGCAGGATATGAGATCAGAAGGATCTTTGATGTGATATGGAATGTTTTTATATACTTACTCTCACATTTAACACACCAGGTGATTTACCTGTTCACAAGGAGCTTTTCTACAGCATGGGACTGTGTGTTCCTATGTCTGAAGTCTAACAGCAGTAGTGAAGACTCCTGCCCAACAGATTTCTGGAGGAGCCCAACTGAAACAAATCTTGCTTCTAAAATTATACATTTTAAATAGGAGCCAGAAAAAAAAATTCTGTCATTTAAAGTAGAGGTAGGAAACTAAGTTAAAAATGTAACTCTAACTTACTTCTAATCTCTAATAATATTAGTCCCTCTGGTTCTCTCAAGGCATGCATTTGATATTTGATATTTGATGTTTGATATTTGATATTTTATATTTGATAGTTTTATATTTTATATTAAACACATATTGGCTCAACCTGATTCAAAGTTGGCTTCAAAGAAAATAGGTAAATCCCCTTACCACAAATAAATTTCCAAGGCCTCCACCCGACCTTACACTGTTTGTATATGTTGAAATTCCACCTACATTCTATTTTCCCATCTGTACTGCTACTGTATCAACCTAATCAGAAAATCTAGCCTAAAAGTTTACAAAAATTAAAACCAAGAAAGAACTCGAAGAACTTTAACTTACAAGTTATTCTGGGATCCACCAATATCACAGTCACATGGAGAACAGCCATGCAAGCTGTTGCCAAGACCCCAGTATCCTACCTGGTGCAAAAAGAAAGATTCTTTTATGGCAAATATTTAAGTTTGCAAAGCAAAACAAAACTTGTTCGGCTGGATGAACAACGCTCTGGAGCACTACTGTACTTGGCCATGGGAGATTGCTTCTCTTGCCAGGTAGCAGGGGGGCTCAGCCCCTGCAAGAGCCAGATATTTACCCACTTGTGCAAGCAAATTGCTCTGTAAATAGCAAAGATGGACCAAGGACATAATTGTGCATTTCCTTTCCTTCCTGGGAGTGCTCCTCCCACTGCAATTTGATTGCACAAATGTTTGGGAGCAGTGAGAAAGAAGTAGACATGTCAATGCAAAATAGGAGCATACAGCTGTAAAATTATTTTGAATTTTGACTAATTGTTTACTTTTCTGGCAATGAAAAGGTGTGAGATGGGTGAGGAGACATCCAAAACCACGTGCAGAAGCAATAACAAAAACTGAGTACATACGAGGCATTTTTCACAGCGTTGCCCTGTGGTGAACCTCTGGCAGAGACACTCTCCCGTGGTAGGGTCACAGATGGAGAAGGGCAAAGTGCCCAAGGGATCACAGTTGCAGGCTGCAGGGACAGAAATGTGCAGTTATCCCTGCAGGCCCCAGTGACAGCAGCAGGAGTGGCATTTACTTTAGATGTGGCAGCAGCATGCCAGGCAGTCTCCATCCTCCACAAGGACACTCTAGATGAAAGTGCCCTGGCACCCTCCAGCCCTCAGACTGCCCTTGGAAAATGGACTGTTTCCTCAGTGGGTCTGTCTCTGGGGGAGCAGAGGCACTGGCAGAAGTCCTCTGCAGTGGTTTGCCATGTTCTGTGTGCTGATCTGCACTGCAGTCCTGCACTGCAGTGTGTGGCTGAGCATCTGGTGTGGGCACAATGTGCTCACAAACCCACAGTGCACCTGGGCAGGGGTGGGATGTGTTTGTCAGCAAGCCTCTCTCACAGGAATGGATGGCTGGAAATTCTCATGGCAAGGCAGCAGCTCCTGTCATCTCAGTCTCCCTTTTCAATTAAATTGCATATTTAATAACGCTTCTATTAACAACAGCCGGATCTGTTATAGTATACTATGCATTCTGAAAGCGATACCGCATTTTTTCGGTCTCGGATGCTGCACCAGAAACCTTGAATTACACTGACATTAAGATACAGTGGGCAGCTACTAGTGTGTGGATCTGTGCATTCAGCTACCTCCATGTCCTAAAAATGCTTTGGAAAGGAGACTAGAAGAGGTGGTTTACATACGCTGGCAGCCCAGGGGGTCGCTGCTGCTCAGCCTGTAGTAGTTTGCCCTGCACTTGTCACAGCGAGCACCCTCCACGTTGTCCTTGCACGGGCACCGACCCGCAACCGTCCCCAGCGCGGGATCTGTGTGGCTCTCGCACGCGCCGTCGTGCAAGGTACCCTCTGGGACACAGCTGCATGCTACAGGCAGGGTCAAGGAGACACAGAAAAAAAGGACGTGTAGATGTAAGCATGAAAATGCAATTACAGAGCTGCTGGTGATCTACCCTTGGCTCCTTAAGGACTTTTCATGCCAATCAATTGCTACAATTAAATTACACTCAGAGCATTTTCTCCATCCTGTGTTAATACTGAATTTAAGTCATCTTTCAGAAGAATAGCTTTCATGTCTGAAAGACTTTCTTGCATATGGCAGGTATCTAGCAAAAGTTATTTACTCCTCCCATCATTTTGCACCTCTTCCGTAATCCCTGAAGGTCACAGAACCAACATCACTACTGCAATTCATATTTATACTGACACTCAAGAAAGATGATAGCTCTGCTGGATTTCTAAGCTCAGTTTAGCGAGGAGTTGGAATATGCAGCTCTTCTTACAATGCTTTTTCGACGATACTGCCATGCAGCTACTTGGTAAGGCAGCTTGGATGTTACAGGTTTGGAAACATTTTTACAACCATGTGGACATTTAAGCATGGGGATGGCTGTAGGGCTCAGAGCAAAGAGAACCAGAGAGACCCTGTTTAGAGTCATTCTTACAGAAGCTAAAAAGGGACGCTTACGGAGGCACGCCTGAGGATCTGAGATGTCTTTGAGTGGATCCTGGTAAAAGAAATGCTTGCACTTGTCACAGTGTTGCCCAGTGGTGTTGTCCTGACAGTCCTCACAAACCCCACCACTGACCCCACCGCTGGCCTCGTACACGGCCATGTCAAAGTGGCATCTGCTGGAGTGGCTGTTGCAGTTGCAACCTGAAACCAAAACAGAGAGGTATTCACACCATGACTCCTACTGTGGCCTGGCCACCATTGCTGTTTACCTTTAACACAGGGTTACTGGTTACTTGAATGGTTTCAGTGCCCAGCAAGATTATTCCCAGGCCTCGTGTGTTACACCTGTGGGAAAACACTGGCGTCTTAGGATAGAACTGCATCCTAAACTTGGAAATGCAGGTGAGTGTGCCTGATATGTGGTGGGGAACATTGCACTGCTGAAGAAAGCTCTAGCTGAATATTTTTTACAGATCCTAATACATTATTCTTGTATATATTATATTACTCATTATTGTGGAAATAAATTATTTAGCCTTGTCTAAATTCTTTCACTCACATGAAAAACATCGTGCAAATCAATGAATGATCTTTTTTGCATTAACTGCTTTTTCCTCTCCTTATTGTTTTTTTTCTCTGTATGAAAAATAAGAACATGAAACAGCTCCTCCTCTTGTAGGATGACACAGCACCTATGGAAGCAGGAATCTATTTTTCTGGATGGGGCATGAAAAAGTCTCCCCCCCCAGAAACCTGGCCATACCATTATCAATTGGACTAGGATTGTGCTACACCCACTCCCAGCTATTAAAAAGGAAAATATGTTTGAGTTACGTTTGCAAGCATTATCTCGTGTCCCTTCAGCTGGTCTCCAGGGAGCATCATTGTAGAAATCTTTACATCTTTCACAAGACAAACCTTCAGTGTTATGGTGGCAGATACATCTCCCATGGACCTGTAATGTGGTGAGAACAGAGAAGAGATAAGGTGGCAAGAGATGAGAGGAGAGGAGAGATCTGTTTAAGGTATGTCACCAAGATCGGGAAAATTCAAAGCTCTTTGGCTCCCTCAGCTGACATAATTTTCAATTATTTGAGTAAAACTTCTGGAAAATGCCTGCAAACTTTAACCAAGTAATTTTAAAGCCACTGAGCAACATTTAGAGAAAAATTACTTATAGAGATATCAAAGAAGACTTCAACATTTTAGATTTTCTCTCTCTCTCCCCTTCCATGTCTTCGTATTGAGATACATATTTTCCAGGAGAAAAAACTCTTCTTCCCAGAGGGAAAGAATTTGCAATCCCATTCCTGGAATTTATAATAATCCATTTTTCATGGGTTAGCTTTGCATTATCAACTATTCTTTGTGCCAATGCCTCCTCCCCTGCTGCAGAGCCCTCAGGCCCAGCTGGAGTGTGGAATGTACCCAACAAGTGGCCATTCAAGTCTGCACATGCCATAGGCTACTTACTGCATTACATTTGCACCATTACAGCTCTGGTATTTTGCTGCTATTATCAACATGTCTTGTCCCAGTTGCTTTTGAAACACTACAGTAGTGCCAACAAAGACAGCTTCTGTGCATTCCAACCCAACATTTAAAAGAAGAGTCTGCATTGAAACATTTAACAACTAGCAGTTGCAAAGGGGTAATCCAAAGATTATCAGAGATCTTCCTTCCTCTCCCTCCCTCCCTCCATCTCTTCCTTCTCACAAAACACCAGTAAGGACTGCCCTTTTTTGGAGACAGCATTAATGACACACCATCCCAGACTGATGGAAAACATCTCCCCGCAGGTTCTGCATGGAATCACACTGGCTGGCATGGCCATTGCAAAAGCAGCTGCCACGCACAACCATCTCATAGATGGCATAGTAGTACTTCTCAAGGGGATCACTGTGCCTCCTCCCAAGAAGAGCATCGCCAAGGGTGTGGAGTTTAGTAAAATTGATCCTTAGGTTTGTCAGTGTAATGAGCTCTGGAAGGAAAGAAGAGAGATCAAGAGCTCAAGTTCAGTCTAAAATGAACAGTATGAAATCTTCAGCTTGAATCAGTCATCCAAGAATTTTCCCATAGTGAAGAAATAATGAAAATGATCCAGTATTAGCCAAGACCAGCAACGCCTACGGTGCCAGGGCAAGGATCCACTCCTGGCACACAGCTGCATAAGTGTTAGCATCCTGCTTGGTATGGGTCTGCATTTTCCCAGCCAATGCCTTCACGGGCTCATGTGTACCTCTGGGACTGCTCTCAAAAAGCAGTGTTGATGGGGCCTGATCCCAGAAGGAAAATCAGTTTAGCTACATGGATGAGCTCTGCAGAGCTTTGCTGTTTGCCCCCAGGGCTAGAGAACAAGACTGGCCCATTTTATTTATTTATACAATGTCTCCCTAAGACCTTCAGGTACCTAATTTTCAACATCATTGGCTTACACAAGCTGAGCTGTTGACCCTTTCAGTGTGCAAAACAAATAATATCAGTGAAGTACCTCTGGAGAAAACCTGTAGTGTCCATACCTTGGATATAGGGCACATATGGATTTTCTATTTCAAAGCTGGGATCCAAAGCTTTTAAAACAACCTGAAAAACAAATCAATACAGCTCTAGAGATGAGATGAGCAGCCACTAAAGGGATCAAAGGACAGACCTCTACCTTTAGCAGACACAGACAAGAGACCTTCAGCTCCATACAGGATCTGAACTCATACAAAAACAGGCACTCGACAGTACCTCGCCTTCAGTGGAGGGCTCAATGTCTGAATATCTTGAATCACAAACGACGTCTCCCACATTTTTTGCTGGACCAGAAGAGATGTTGGGAAAAGAAGCTGCACAATCATGTGCAAAATATCTAAACACTTTCCAAGTCTGACCAAAGTCGGTAGAGCGCTCAACCAGCATTGCTGCAGGCCGAAATGTCTGCAAGAAACATTTCAAGAATTCCCCAAGCAGGCATTAATAAGACACCTCAGGAGTTGTTATATTGATATTTTTCTTTGGGGGATGCTAAAATTTTGTGTTTGAGAGCTTATAGGCTTGTTACAGGTACTGTGATAGTTACATGGTTCCTTGAAAAAGCTCATTAGACCCTCTCTCTAGCAAAAGGGAAGGGTAACATTTCATATAGATCCAAGATGACTTTCTGAGTAAGGAAGTTTACCATAACAATATAGGAATTTTGTACAAAAAAATTTGTAATCTTTTGGATCATAATAGATAATCATGAGCTGAACTAAATTGAAAGAGCAATTGCACTTCAGATATGTCCTAAATTTTTAGGGTTTAATTTTGCAAAGTATTTTTGCATCTTTAACTCTTGGATTTATAGAAAATAGGACCAGAAGGCATATGAATACGAAGCTATTCAGTCTATCCTCCTCCCCTAAGGCAGGATCAACTATAACTTAACCATACTTGACAGGTGTTTATCTAACCTGTTCTTACAAACCTCTAAAGATGGAGCGTTCATTGCCTCTCTAAGCAATTTATTCCTGTGGTTAAGTAATTAGTGTATAATGTTACATAAAAGGTCTGGTAAAAGATGTACCTTAAAGGTCAGGATAAGATGGCTGAACTGAAATAAAGTTTCTAGGTCCAATCTAATGCTGACATGGTCAATGCCTGAAAAGAGAATGAAAATGAAGTTCATAATGCACACATTGAAGGGGCTGCTGAGACAGTTTTCCCATGAACGATTTAAAGATGCCTTTTCCAGCGGAGCAGCTAGACCCTTTAGACCACCCCCTGTGCACAAACACATGCAACTGGACTGCAGTCTGTGGGGCAATACAATGTGCTGCCTTCCTGGCACTGTCACCAGCAATGCTGCATGTCACTGAGACTGCAGAAGGTGGTTAAAGGTCCTGCTCACATAATTTGGGCTGTAAATGATGGTCATGGTAGGGTTCTGGGTTTGTGTGTTTCTATATCCAGTTAGGCCTATTTTTAAAAATCCATTCAAATAATTTACTTATTTCTAAGAAAGAAAAAAAGAACTAATAAAAATGAAGCATTTTCTTCATGCTAAACAGAACTGTTAAACCCTTCTACACTGCTAGATATGAAATTTGTCACGAGCAGAGCTACTGCACCAGGCATCTTCCAAAACTGCAACAAAAATGGAAAAAAACTCCACAAGTCACACATTCTCTGTAGAGAGTTGCAGGAGCTCAGCCATATATCCCCATTATTCAAATCTTCATGCACCATCCCAGGACTCCTGCTGACCAGGCTGTGCATGAAACCTCATCCCAGAAGAAAGATAGGGAGAAAAACAAAAGCTCCTCTCACAGCTTGCCCACAGCTTTATTGGCAGTGGTGTCCAAAGTTGGTGACAGATCCTTTCTAAAATCAATGAAGAAACAAGGCCTATGGATTTTCAGTTGGATACTCAAAATGGAGGTAACATACTATCTTATTTTTCCATGCCTTAATTTCCAACCAGTCAAACGACTTTACATAATCACTGTATGCCAAATAAGACAGAGTAAATGTTCTTCCTCCTAGCATGTTTTCCCAAAAAAGCTTTAAGGATACTATCTTCATCAATGCTGGGATCACACGCATCCTCAGCAAGTTGCAGAGGACACCAAGCTTAATGGTGCAGTTGACACATGTGAAGGATCAGTGGCCATCCAGAGGGGCCTGGAAAAGCTCAAGCAGTGGGCCCATGGGAGTGCGATGAGATTTGTCAAGGCCAAGTGCAGGGTGCTGCATCTGGGTTAGGACAACCCCCAGTATCAATACAAGCTGGGGGATGAACGGATCAAGAACAGCCCTGCAGAAAAGGAACTTGGGAATATCAGAATAAGGGAGCTGATAGCCAGGCTTTATTTAATTTTTTCCTAAAATATTAGTGCTTTACAATAATTTTTTTAATGGGTATTTGTGTTTTACACACTGTCTTTACATTACACCTGTAGGCAAATGTATCTTTTGCCCCAAATGACAATTCCCTAACAGGCAGACACCCTGTGGAAAATACATGGCCTCCATGCATAACCCAGCATTTCCACGGGTCCTCTGGTCACCTCTTCGAGGTACTGAGCTTAAGACTTGTTCATAGAAAAACAGACTTCCTAAAATCCTATTTTGCTACACACAAATGGTTTTAAATCACTCAGTATTATTGAATCAAAGAACAGATGTGGTTTTGTTTCGTCACTTCATGAAGGCAACTTTGTGAAAGCCAATTACATAAAGAAATCTCACAGTAACATTTTGCAGTAATATTTTCTCTAAGAAACTTACCATTTTCTGACTGCCACCACTTCTTTTTCCTTTCAGGCTCAAATGTTGTGATAACATTTTCAACCATGTGACTGTTGTGCTGGGTGTAGGGGTTATATGGGTATCTGGAATCACAGAGGAAGCACTTCTCTTCAGCCTAGAAAATAAGATGAGCAGAATAAAAGCTTAATTTGGTTTCTTCACTATAACTCAGATGGATATACACATATTTATGCCATTGCAAGGCTTGAACCTGTCTTGCTGCTTTGGGTGCCTGTGCTTTTAATCACTCAGGCTTTTCATATTCAAGCCCAAGAAAATCATCATATGCATGAAGCATGCACACAGTAAGTGTTGGTGCTGGTCTGCCCCAGGTACTCTGTAAAAATTACACTTTTTGCAGTTGTGGAAAAAGGATCTCAGTAAGACCAGCTACAAGGTAAATAGTTGGTTTGGACTGACACCACCACCCTGACCACTGTCAGTGCCTTTTGAAGCATAGGGAAACTGGGAAAGTATAAAACCAATGCGAAGGAGGAAAATCAGGATGTCAATAGGTTAAAAGTGTCTTGTTTTAAAATGTTACAAGCAGAAGATGAAGATAGTAATGATTAACCAATATTTCAGTTCTGAATGAGAAGCTTTGACAGTGAGGGCAAGGAGCTCCCATTTAAGGTGATAAGAGGGGAATTGAGTGGGAGACCGAGAAGACAAGGTTAACATGCTGGGCTGGGAGATGACCCATGCGAGCCAAGTGGACAGCCCAAGCAGCCATCACAGCCAGCAGGGTCTCAGGGAAGTGTTCAGCAGGGTAGGCAGAGTGGATGCATTGTGCAGACTGACTCCATGAGATTTGGGCAGAGCCTGAGTGGGAGGATGCTGGGATAAGCCAAAGCAGAAGGTGATGCCCAAGCTGTGTGCTTGGCTGGGAGGGACAGTGGCAGGAAGAAGAGGGGATGACACAGCATCCCAGAGGGAGCTGAAAGAGGAGGCACGGGTTCAGTGCCCATGGCTGGAGGCTGGCCGGGATGCTGCTGAAAGCAAAATGTCAGTGGCAGGATCTGGGCTGGAAATGACCCAGAAGGAGATGGGTGGAGAAGCACCCCACTCCCACTTGGCACACTCCAGATCCACAGCGAAGCATTAGGAATGGCTTTAACATCTTTGCATCATGAACTCACCTGGGAATTACGCACATTTAAATAAATGAAGAGATATAGATTTACAGGTATGGTAAAATTAATGTATTTTAAGCATGATAATTATGTATTATATTCAGTCATTCTATACTGAATGTGACAAGTGTATGAATGCACATTTTAGAAGATGAGAGAGAAATACAAAAAATACTGTATCATCTCATTTCACAAAGCTCTGGTAAGGAGAGCTCAGATTGTTGAAGCAGTTGGCAGGACCCTGCACACTCACTCTCTGGTTTATATAGACATACAATATGACACTGGGGCAAGTTATCTTTAAGGTTGCCCCATAAAAAATCTGCTCCAAAGGACAAGCATGTGCATGTCTATACAAGTCATGTCTGGCAGATCCCTTTTTTCTCTGAATTGTGCAGCTTTATACTCTCCTCAACACTGAGTGCCCTGTCTTTTCCTATCCAAACATGTGTAAATAGTAAATCCAATCACTGAGCTAAAACCCATTTAACCTACATTTTAAAAACAATAAGACATATTAAAGACTGAAAATGATTTGCAGAGCTTCTTTTCAAACACAAAGTAGTTGAATTCTATTTTTTTGCCATCTGAATCCCTGCTAAATCCTGGCTCTTGGTAGCTTGCCATGTCGACTAATACCCACTTTCATGAGTCAGTTTGCTCTTGCCATGAAGCCTGACACAGGTCATCAGGAGGGGAACCGGGGAAGGAAGAACTTTACTTTACAAGATATAAAGCTTCCTGGCCTGCCTCCCACAAAGAATTCAAAATGTGCTGATGAGAAAGCGAATTGAAAGTGAAGTGGGACTCTGGTGCACTACAGGTGACACACATCTAAGGCAAGCTGATGGAACAGAACACACTGCCAGAGTGTCTCTCTCTCTCGAGCTCTGCAAAGCAGCAGTTTGTAGTTTTCACCCTCTTCAGGAGACAGCCACCAGGGGTCAAGATATGTTGAAGCAGCATTAAATCACAGGGATTATTGCAGAACAGCTGCTCCTTTTCATGAGTCTATATTTATATAACTCAAAGGATAAGTACAGGCAAGTAAAAATATTAATTTTTTATTGCTCTTTGATCTCCCCCTAAAAAGCAAGAATAAAAGGCAGTCATCCAGCTTTAGGGCCAGAAACATGATTCAGGCTATTTCAGCAAAGGAAAGAGATATTTACGTTTTGCAGAAAACTGGATACAATGTGCAACTTGGAGCAGTGCTCGGTTTCATGTCTGTATTCTGCAAATGTGTCACACCATTAAGCTAGAAGGTCATAAACTGTAATTATTTTCAATTGCTTATAAACTAAGCTGTATTTTAACTTCCTCTTCAGCCTAAGCTGTTATGTAGTGAAAATATCTCTATTTGTGACAATTCATTAGCTCAGTGGGGCCAAGTCCTCCAGGACGTGCAACAAGGGAGCCCTCATTTCTGCCTGGCACACCTCCCATAGTGGGTCTGCCCCCCGCCCCCATCACTGCAGCCAGGGAGTGAGAGGCATCCCTCTGGTCAGTCACATTTTGAATCTGCCAACACATCCACATGGCCAGAGACTGAGCTACAGCCGGAGGTCTTCCCTTTTCAGAGGGAAAAGGGAAGAAAAGGGTTCTGCTTTCAGCAACATTGGCCTCATTTCAGATCAAAAGAGAGGAGAGGGCATGGTGTGAATCTCTTAACAGGCTGCCTCAGGTCTCAACACCATAGGGACATGGCCTCTGGAGAAGGTTCTGCAGCCAGAGGGACCCCACTTCCCCTGCACTCACACACACAGGCCTTGGGCTCCACCTCTGTGGTATGAATGGGAAGAGTGAAGCTCCCTCAGAAATCCTTGTGCTCAATCCCTGTGCATCTCAGGGATATTTCTCCCCCTTGAGAAGATGCACATCACTGTGGAGGCTGTTAGCTGCCAAACCCTCCATATGTGCTGCAGTGAGGCACAGCCTTCCACCAGACTTAATGTCACACTGTCTGATGATTATTCAGACAACTCCCACAGGAACTTCCAAGTGTGGGCAAATTCCCTGCACAGATGAGGATATGGTTAGTAAGAAGAGTTCAGTTAGTTAAAACAGAAAGAGCAAACCAACCTCTAGGTAGCCTATAATGCAGTACTTCTGAGGGCTGTTCATCCCACAGGTTGATGAGGCTGTCAGTTGCTTGCTGCGACCCCGGAGAAGGTCCCCAAGGGCTGGGTGGCAGGACCCAGCATCACAGTCAAGCTGTGCATGATGGGGTCTTATCAGCACTGACCATAAAAGAAGATCAAAGCAAGATTTAATTATTTTGTGTATCCAGCATTATTCTCCAGACAAAATCAGTTAAATCCCAACACCAGCAGAAAACTAAATTATCCTTTGCCTGCACTCCTTTTGTCCTTATTTATACCTTTTTTAAAGAACTTTGGTCATGAACACATCTGCTGCATAATAATAATAAAAATATCGCTAGCATATTGCAAATCTATGCTAAAAATTAAATTTTCAGGACATTATATTTCAGTAAAAATGCCAATCTGCCATGAGCAATAATTCATTATGCTTCTTGCCCTGACATACCCATTGCCAGCATTTCTACAAAAGAATAGTAAGCATTTCCATTGACTCTGAGCAGAGCCAGATTTGAATTAATTCCACTTATTTCTGTTGATTTCCAAGTTATAATGGTGGAAATGGGACCAGGATTGACATCAGGGGTCCCTCAGATTTTCAATTAATTTGCAATGAATCCCTAGTCCAGTGTCAGATCCCATGGAATTGTCATTAATAAACAAACAGAGTAATTCTGAATTCTCTAAATAATTAGAGGATTTTTTTGCTTGTTTTGCCTGAAACAACTTTCTTTCTAAGTATCTTCCCCATTATATTAAGACTTCCCTTACAGGGCTTTTCCTTTTAAACAAGTTCTGTCCTGAAACTCTGAAAAGGAATGGGTACCTTGAAGGCTTTATCTGTTCAGCTTTACTTGGCTCAACTTGTTAGAAAAGGCGCCGTTAAAAAAACTCAACAATTGATACATGAAGATCTCACAGAACACTAGAAATTCAACTACAATGGTAAAAATACAGCATTTTATAGCCAGATATCAGTCTATGGCTCAGGCTATAATTCAGATGAGTGATACTTGATTCTTTAGGTGCAAAGCAATGCCTATGTTTAGTTAGCCTGCTCTTTTTATTTGTACAAATCCATGCTCATTATTCATTAGCAGATGTTGATTGCCCCTTTAAGGACCTGAATCAGACTCAATTACAACACATACGTTTTCTTGGTACTTAAAGGTTTCATATCACTTGTGGGTCCTAGGCAGGAGGCCGGGCAATACGGATTCACTGTCATGTTTCTCAAAAGCACTTACTTAAAAGAAGCACTTAAACAAAATCTTGGTGAGATATGTAAATCACATGATAATATTTCAAAATTGGCCTGAGTAACTGTAGCCTCTGTACTTACTGAGGTGTAACAGGATGGCCAGCCCCAGCCTCATGCCTCCCCATCAAACTCTGACTGGTGCTGCTGCAAGAGAAGAACTGGTCCATCACTTCGTGCTCTCTCTCACCAGGGCACCCCTTGCACACAGGTGTACCCAGAAACAGCCTTTAGTCAAGTGACAGAGACGTAATAAAAATATAAAGACTAAAGGAAACCCTGGCTTTGACTTAGTTCTACAAAGAAATCTCTCAGGATGGAAATTTTGGCAGAGAAACTGGGATGAAAGCAGAGGGACACTTCATAAAGGCTTTCAGAGAAGACTGTGAACACATATTCACACTTAGTGTAAAATAAAACCAGAATGATATCAGCTAAAATACTGTAGTATTCAAATATGAGCAACTTAATTATAACTGGATTCAGCAGGGCTGTTTGCAGAGATGTAGCTCTTTCTTTGGAGGTTCTTGCTTCTTTTCATTAACTTAAAACATAGTCAGAGGCCCTAACGAAAACCTCACTGAAAATGCCTGATGTCAGGCGCTATGAATTTTGTCAGAGAAAAGTGCATCTTAAAGTGTAGTGAAGAAAACCAGGTAATGTCAGTATCAATGCAAAAGACTCATACAGGGGAACCTCAGCATGAGCCCAAGGGAGGTTCATTGTGGCATCCTTCCTCTTCCTACTTACCTGGAGGAAAGCGAGACTTGTCAACACAAAACTTCTGCTGGAAAAACAAAAGGTAGCCATGGGTAGAAAAGACAACCCAGCATCCTGCCTCCAAGTAGAACACCCAAACCAAACCTGGCCCCATCTTTGCACCTTCCACCTCTTTCTCCACCTGTAGGCATCAGTGACCTGGCATGCCCTGAAGCAACTCCAGCTGCTGGGGCATCCCTGTATGAGCATGCCCTAGGTGCGACTTCCCAGCTCTGTTCTTGCTCCTCACCTTCATACAGCTGTCACTGCACTGAGTGAGCTAAAATGAAATATCCTCCAAGAGCAGTGGGAACATAAACAAAAGCATTTCAGATGTTACAGGCTCCATGTGGGCTTGGTGCACACAGCTCTATAGAGCACATGACACAACAGCTGTACCTAGATGAGTACTTCAGCAACCACGGGCAGGGAAAGCTAGCAAGGGCCATGAGGCTTTCATGCTGCTTCAGCTACTCTCACCTGCCACAACCACAGAGAGCCTGGCATGTGACAGGGAGATGATGCCGGTGTGCATCCATGCAGCTGTGCCTGGCTCCCTGGCTACAGAGAGACCGGGCACAGATCCATTGTCCAAGGCAAAATTGAGCAAATGTTTTTCTCCTGTGCTGGACTTTAAATTTTGTACTCTGTCAGAATAACGGACAGAGTCGGAGATGATTTAGCAGGTACACATCCCAATTCCTACCCAAACACTGTGACATTCAATACTAGTGATACTCTCCAAACCTGACTCCCTTTAACAGAGTAACAAGGACCAGAAAAACCCCAATATACTTTAGCTCCACGCTCAAGAGGAAAATTAAATACTGAAGAGCTCTTACCTGGGTTCCAGGCAGCCAAGTGTCGCAGCTGGGAATGAACAGAGCTGAGCGAGGGAAGAAAGAAAAGGCATACCTGTGCACTTCAGCTGGAGAAGACAGCACGTCCCCTGAGGCACCAAGGTGTAGGTGAGAATGAGACCCAGCCTGCAACCTGTCAAAAGCTTGATTTGTGAACTCTTTCTCCTTCTGGCATCAGCAAATATATTCATTGAAAGACAATTGTGACGGGTTAAGTTCATGGCAGAAAAAGTTCATGCAACTGAAAACAGAAGGCTGGGATTCTTAAAGTGGTGGCAAACAACACCTTGTCTGTTGTTTAATTAAACATCTGTTCAGTTGGTCTGGTTTGAAACCAAATATCAAAATCTTCATAGCTACTTAACATCCGAAGTCTAGTGGCACTGGTTTATCTGCACATGGGCGAAAAAGGATGACTCCTCACAGCGGGAGTGTGAATGGTCTGGAAGGGCTGATTTGGGGTTCTGAGGTGACTGACGACATGCCTACCAGACAGCTGTGATTGCACTTGTGTGGACATATTGAGCCTACTTGGAAATAGTTCAAACTCTGGATCATCACCATGAGCACTAGGTTTTTCTCAATTTAAAGCTGATGACAACATGGCAACTTAAGTCATAGTTTTGCATTTCAGCACAAGCTTTGCTGGTGACTGTCCCCGGCAGCACACATGGGACAGGGACTGATGTGGGGGGTACAGTGCGGTCACGGGCAACACAGTGATGGAGCAGCTCTGAAATGGTGTTCACCTGCTCACATGCAGAACCGGCCATTGTTTTCTGGTGTCTTTGTTGAAACCTGCAGCACAGTGATTCCAGTTTTCAGAAAGGCAGCTTGTCTTGATACACAATTTTAGAGGTGATATATTTGTTATCAGTTTTCCTCTGACTGCTTGTAAGTCTTAATTTGCAATAGTCTACCAAGTATCAGCACATCCTTAAACAGAAGGTTTTCTATATGAGCAAAATTTGTTTTATAAATTAATCACTGCCTTTTCTTTTGGTAGTTCCTACTCTTTTGGGAAAAAAAAGAAAGGTGTGTGTTCTTTAATCCTATTGCAATGCTCAGTACTAAGTGTCCTCTGTTATTATTATCATTAACTCTAGCAGAAATAATTCTTATACTTAGATTTTTTGAAATTATTTTCCTCAAATGCATGTGGAAATTACTTGTAAGAGACGTTTTTTCAGGCTGATTTAATCTGCATTTGGTTTGCACTCATGCATGATTAATTATTGTACAGATGGTTTATACTTAGTGGGTTTCGGTATTAAGAAAAAAGACTAAATAATATATTAAGATAATAATTTTACTTTCAATGTGCAAGCAATATGACCAATGCTGCCTTCAGTTATATAACTGAAGAAAGTATTATTATTATGGTACTAAATTATAAAATGGTTGACATTTTATTAGCATATTTGGTGGGGAATTCAGAATTTGTTACAGAGAAGTTATGTGAGAAGTAAATATCAAGGAAGATTTATTTGCAGAATATAGCCAGTCCTGTGTTCTGATTTATGTAGGACCCCAAGCAAGAAGGAGGTTTTAAACTGCTTGAGGCAGAGATTAAGAAACTTCTTTCTTGCTTCTTTAATCGCTGCACTGGTAAAGGATCTGGATTTATAATGCATCACTCGTCCCATGCTGGCTGGAGGGTAGATAGCACTGGTGTGTGATTTTTCAAGTCATCACAGGTACGAGGGTTGTCATTTCTTAGGCTCAAGGCATGTCCTCAATACACACAAAGGATGGGAATTGCTAGCACTGCAGCATCTATTCCCTTCACAGACACCAACCAGCAGTGAGGGAAGGGGCAGGAGTAGAGCCACCACTTTAAATTTTCAGTAAGAAATAAAATTAATTGAACCTAGAATTATTCTTTCCAGGTAAAAAGTAAGTATTTAATCTAAACAAATTACTTGGGCTTCTTTTATGTCAATGGAGAAAGACAGGGAACCCTGCAGAGTCCATCCCATCACCTTCTATAGACACCGTAGAGGAATAAATCCCCTTTTGGAGATATCTGCTGCTTTCCTTTGGTTATGGACAGCCCAGCTCTTTAGCTTAGGACAAATGACTGTATTTTAAGCAACTACAATGCATTGAGAGGAATTCCTTTCATGGCCAAAATCTTAAATAAAATCTAACGGTCTGAAAATCAAAACAATCTTGCTACATTTCTCTCTCCTCTGTTCCTGTTCTCATTTCTTCAAGCGTATCTGATGCTTAAAGTGTAATTTTCTCAAAGGCAAAAACTGCATTTTTTGGTATTTTTACAGATTGGGAGAACGTAGCACTGAATAATAAAAGCTGAATGAATTGTAAGTTTACAATCAGATAACAGAAGGTTTGGTTTTGGGGTTTTTTTTATAAACATGAATAGGAGAGAGCCAAGGACAGAAGAAGGATATGCTAAGGAGCTCAGGTGTGACAGGAGAGGAAGGCTATGCTACCCCTCAGCCTCCTCGCCTCCACATCCCACTGGCTGGTTGCTCCTCCATATTGTGTACCCTGGAGGAAAGAGCTACTTTTCAACTTGCATTTAATAATTATTTTTAAGAGCTTTTCAACAATTCAAAAGGATTTCAAGTCAATTTATAATTTATAAGAAGTTTCTTCATTTTCTTACAGTCACAGCACCCCACAGTGCCCTTCACCTTTTGTGTGCAAGTCTTTGGTTTTTCCACCACAAACAAGAAATGCATCTTCAACTTGAATACTATCTCCCTGGCAGGCACAGCGTTGCTGATGGTAGTAATCAACACTAAAGATTGTCCTGGTTTGAGCCAGGACAGGTTAATTTTGTGCAGTAGCTGGGAGGGGACATGGGCAGGACCCCGATATTATTTGATACCAGCTCAGGCCATTGCAAGGGGCAGGAAGAGGGAACTCTCTCTCTCTCTTTCCTTCCAGTGGAATAAATGTGGTAGGGGGAAGCTGTCCAGCTTTGTTTATTTGTCCAGGTGTCCATGGTGAGCATTTCTGCAGGTCAATCACTCCCGCTTCTGTACACTTCTGTTACTCATATTGTTGCTGTTACTGTTCATTTTCTTATCTCATTGCTGTTTCCGGGAAATTGTTCTGATCGCAGTCTGTGATCCTTGCCTTCTGTGCCTCCAGACAGAGGGGTGGGGAAGGAGAAGCAGCAGTGCAGTTTTAGCAGGAGTACTAAATTGGAGAATAACATTCCTGAAGGACAACAAAGAAAGAGATGGTGTATTTATTTTAAAATATCAGTGTGATTTTAAAAGTGCTAGGCAAACTGTATATATTCAAGATATAATGTTTCATGTTATTTCCTAAGGTCCTGACATTTTCTTGCTGGCAGTGGGACCGGGAGGATGAGAAATCTGTCACATACCTTGTTGCAGTCTCATGTTAAGGTTACTCAGTGAGTTCATGCAGTACAACTGGACGAGGCAGTTCCTAGGAACTGTCTCACATCAATAAGCAACGGCTTGAAATTTTTAATTTTTCATTGCTTTGCTGGCCTATTTATCAGAAGTAGTTATTCTGCCTAAACTTAAGAGAAAAAAAAGGATTATTATACATGAAAGCACAGCAGAAAGGACCAGAAAGAAAAAAAGAAAAGGAATATGCTACTGCAACATAAAATATGAAGACTCTCACTGGAAAGCTTTTTTGACCACAGTATCTGTTAAGAGAGCAAAACAGTGCTCTTATTCTGCTAGTGGTCTCTGTACTGCTGAAAATGCTACGAAAAGATTGTCCTATTTTTATTTGTCCAAATTTGTGGCAATGTCCTGTTTTATGTCCCTATTATTAGATTTTCCATACATGTCAGCCTAAATTATCCTAAGTATTTTTCTCTAGGTTAAAGTAAATTCTTCTGCAAAGGTTAAATTGATGTTGTTTAGAAATTATCTTGAGCTCAGAAAATCTCTCTGGCCCCTGAGGAACCCCTGGCCCACTGGCTTAAGAAACATTTTCTTACCAATGCAGAAACCTTTCATACTATGGCCTGTTTGGGAACTCAGATGTATGTTTGGGGCCTTTTTTGGGGGCGAATAAACAAAAATCAGAAGCCAGGAGACCACAATTTAAAGGTGAATCAAAGGGAAAACAATCAATTCCACAAGCTTCCCCAAAAAAACCTAGGAAACTGAGATCATCAGGTGGAGATCCTGACAGACAGAAGGACAACAGCTTCAGTTTGAGAAGTGCAAATGGGGGAGAGATCACGTCTGCTGGAGGACAATAGCAGTGACAGCAGCAGCAAGAGCATGCACTGCAGAGCTACCAGAGCTCAGTGGTTAGAGAGTTCCCAGGGGAGACACTGGCTCTGGTCCTCCAGTCAAAAGCACAACGTGAAATCAGCTTTTCCACCCTCCTGGGAAGCACCTGAACTACTGCTCTCTGAAATGAAAGAAATCTGCCCTCATAGTTTCTCCTTACTTTTTTACAAGAACTTCAAGTTTAAACGTTATGTTTCAGATAGACATGGATTAAAGTAATTTTGGTTCATTTAAGTTCATATTGGTTAATAAAAGTGAGATGGACTGAAATCACTTTTCTTTCTGGAAGAAATAGTTTCTCATATAATTAGAAAAGTAAAAGTAGCACAAATCACTAGAAATCAGAAAAAGTACTTTTCGACTGAAATGAATAAATCTTCAGGGAGATGCAGAAACTTTGGAAAGGTCTGGCTGTAGGTGAACTAACCAAGAAACCTGAAGTTACAGCATCCTCACACAGTCCCTCTCCTGTGGTCACCCATGAGGCCGCTGACTGTGGAAGACAGTGAGTACAGATGAGACAGGAGTCAGACAAACCTCAGCTCCTGGCAATATAAACAGCTAAACTGACATTTTGGAGATTCTTCATTTTCAGTCCCACACAAACTTTAATACAAAGGCTTCTGGCGGTATCAGTTGGTGGAAGCAAGGTGCTAATAAAACCGAGGTCATGGGTTCAATCCTCATACGGGACACCCACTTAAAAGCTGGACTTGATGGTCCTTCTGGGTCCCTTCCAACTCAGACTATTCTGAGATTCTGTGAAATCTACCAACATATACATTCTAATTATGTAAAAGTGTGATGGATGATGGCTGGCTGACTATCAGCTGCTTAATTTTAACTGTTTCTATCCTGTAACATCTGGAATCTGTACAAATACAGGAAGCATCACACAAAAGTAACCCATAAGTGAGAAAAATTATTAGATTTTGTCATGGACCCTAATGATATAACCAACATAACAGTAGCACAGCCAGAACACTGCATGCTAGTAAGTTGGGAAGTGGTAGATAGATTTATATATATTTCCCAGGATCAAGAATATATAAGCTCTACTTTCTCTGAAGTATGTAATTATACCAGATGGAAGAAAGCATAAAAAAATTGTCTCACTTCACTTTGCTGATCTCCTCTTGTCACATGGAAGGAAAGTATTGTCACCATCAGGCAGGAGCAGCTGGGTATGATGGAAACCCAGCCAAGCACGGAAAATGCCAGTGGCAAAGCTGGAGAAGGAAATGACTCTTGCTTTCAAAAGCCATTACCAAGGTAGTTCCTTTCCGTCAGAAGAAGGCAGGAAGCAATCTTTCCATGGCTGACCACCTGTGTGGAGCACATTGCAACAACAATTGGTTTGCTCCTGCTTCCTGTCCTTTCTCATAAGGTAGTTTGTTACCATTACCTCAAGTTCCTGGCAGCAGAGTCAAGGGAGTAGGTGTCTGTGGACCCCAAACCAGATGGCACTTCAGGGTCCCTGTTATTCCTCGAAGGGTAAGTAGTCTGCAACAGAAAACAGGGTGGAAGTGGACCAGAGCTTTGGGGAAGCAAGGATCAGTTTGGAGCTGGAGACTGAGAGGGTGGGAGAGGGAAGAGAAGCAGCTGATTCAGGTACCCTGGCAGCAATAAGATTTAATGTTTTGAGAAGATCCACAAATAATTATAGGGACATACACTGGCCAAGGAAGATGTGAAGAGAGCTGGGCAGGGGATTACAGAGAATATGTTCAAAGTTGTAGGTGGAAGTTGTGGTTTAGCCAAATGGGCATGAAAGAAGTGCCATGTGCTAGCAGTTAATAAAAAACGTATTGCCATGCAGGAACAGAGGCTGAAAAAACACCAGGGCAATCCACCCACACGGCTACAGGGTCTCTGTTCCCTGAGCGGGCAGGTCTGCACAGAAATAGAGTGGCTGTTTGCAGAGTTGGGATGCATTGCACCTACTGAGGTCCATGATGAGGCGCTCACCTAAGAGTATCCTGACCCCGTCAGATTGCCTTGCAGAAGTATCCTGAAAATTAATTGCAACCCTGGTGATTGCCAGATCATGCTTTGACTAGATAAAGCTTAATTAACAATTCTTATTTTTGCAAAGTTCAGTTCTCACCAATCATATTCAAATTGTTACAGAAAGCAACAGGCACGGTCAAATAAACTAAAAAATCCCTCAGCAATCTATGGAGTTCGTGTTCTTTATTATTAAAACCAAATTAATATTCTTATAAAGAAAAACCTTTCTACCAAATTGCCAAGAATTCCCTATAATCTGTTTAGCCTGGTGGAACATCAAGGGAATAACTTACAAGAAAACTCAAAAGTCTTATTTCTTACAGAGCCCAAACAATCAAATGTGCATACTGCACAGAGTTTAGAATAAGTTTGGGGAAATATGCTGATTTCTGCTGATTAAGCATCACCGTATATGCATACTACTAGTGTAATTCTAACACCACAAGTGTCACAATAACTTCAACGTTTTTGATAAAAAACTAGTATGAATATGTAATACTTACTATTTGTGAATATCCTAGTATCACCATCAGCTCACATATGGCTTACCCAGACCTCTCCCAAACCCTGAGAAAGACTTTAGTGTCTTTTATGCAGTTAACAAATAGCAATGTCTTTCGCTCTATCAAGGCAAATTGTTCTCGTCCCTCCACAAGAGGGACAGCTAACACCATTCTCAACTAGATAACCTTGCAGAAGGCCAAATACCTCCTACCATCCACATTTTTAGAACTAGTGATATTTTCCAAGACTAAGCTTTATGGTGAGACAGAGTAAACTTGTGGCAAAGGAGTAAAATATAGTGTACTTGTAAATACAGCTTCAAAGAAAGAGAGACCTATTTATTAATGGTCATATGTGTTTTTTCAGGAAAACTATTTTCCAAAGAATGGAAAATAGAACATTAAAATGAAATAAATACTGAAGGTCACAATATACACTAGCATGTCTTTGTCTCCTGATATGGCCTTGTGCTATGTTTAGACAATTCAAGAACATTATGTGAAAGGTTTTATGTAACTTGATCAATTATCAAAATATTTATGTTTTGTAATCATGGTCTAATTACTAAAAATAGCCAAGCAGTGAAAGAGCAGTCTTTATTACCAACCTGACATTTGTAATCTGGACAGGAATTTGGTTCAGTGAGTGATGTTCCTTTCCTCCCCACAGAGAGCATGTAATCTATCAACATACGGCAAATCTCTGCTGAATGAAAGACACAACTTCAAGTTGGTTATCTGTCTGCACCAAGCAATTTCAACTCTTAGGAAAATGAAAAAAAAACCAACCAAACAAACCCAAACCACAAGAAGATTACACTGTAACATTTTTTAACCACAGCTTTCACAGTACTTCGCTGCAGTACACAGTTCATACCTCAGCTGCCCTATGAGCCCCCCATGAGCTTCATGAAACAGATGTATAAATTGCATCTTAAACGTTAGCTAAGTCACAGAAATATTCCATATAAGAATTAGGATTTATAGTAAAAGAAAAACAATTGTAGCGGTAAACAACTATGTATGAAAACAGTGTGAAAGCCATTCTGTTTACGCAATGAATTAATGGTAAATGGGATTGCTTCAGATAGCCTCAGTAGCTTTAACATCGTCCTCAGTTCAGTGAGGACTGTTCTGCTTCTGAGACCCTATGAGGAGAAATCTCTCCCAATATAACCTAAGCAAGGATCCCTCAGAAGACCAGAGGCCGGGCTCAGTCGGAAAACGAATGTTAAAGATCAGAGAGACCAAGTCTGTCTTTCATCAAGGGCTCATTTTTATTGACACCAGCTACAGACAGACCAAGAAAATGGTAGCCCGTGAGTAAACACCGCGGCAGCAGCCGCTTGCGGTACCGCCCTGCGCCCGCGGCCCCCGCCCGCCGCGGCACGGCCCGGCACGGCACGACACGGC
>VZRL01006879.1:1103314-1120246 GCA_013397895.1 Origma solitaria | reverse complement strand
GCGCTGGGCAGCGGCGGCAGAAGCGAGAGGTAGGGGGAGGCGAGGGCGCGGCCTGTCCCGTCCCGTCCCGCGGTTGCCCCGTGCCTGGCGGCGGCCGGGAGCACCCGGGGCCCGCACAGATGTGGGGGCTCCGAGCTGGTGGCCGGGCCTTCCTCGGCGCGGGCAGCTGGGGCCGAGCCCCCGAGAGGGGCTGCAGGCGTGGGGCCGCTCCGCGCCTGCGGGAGCGGGTACTGGGACGCGCCGGCTGCGGCTCCGCTGCCAAGTTGTCCGGGGAAACGAAAACTGTCCGAGCCCCTCGCGTGGGTCGGAGTTGGTGTGGCTTCGAGCGGGCGCTCTGGTCTTGAGTGGTATTTGTGCCGTGCTTTGTCCCTTATTTAGCTTGTAGTAATAATAATCATCATTCGTAGCGCAATTGGCTCTTGGATTCGTAGTACCTTACTTTCATAGCAATGGACTCCAAATTTTTTTGGTGTTTCTTTAGTACATACGTGGAGATGGGCAAGGGGAAGGGATCAGATCTCCATCTGGGTTTGTAGCTCAAAGTGAGTCTATCCGTGTGGGATTAAAGAAACCAATGAACAGATTGCATATTTCTAGCTGGATTACAAAAATCCACATACTTACTGATGCAGGGTGATTTAGGAAGTTTTTTAGTAAAGTGCTCTCAAATTTCCTGTGATTATCATGTGCCTCTTTACGGTTTGCTCTTACACATGCAATAGCAGGGAAGATATAGGGAAAAGGAAATGGTGCTATGTTGGGTTCATTGCTGTATGTGTGGGGTAACAGGCAAGCCCTGCTGGTGTTTTCTCTGTGTTAACAAATGTTATGGCTCCAGTTGTTGTGTCCAAGCAGCTGCTTTGCCATATCTATGCTCTGAAGTTTTCCAACTTTTCCTTAAGCTACTCTGAGTTGAGATAATTTTTTAAGACAGTTATGTGGTGTAGTGAGGACAGAACCTTGCTTCCCTGATTTTTTTTTCATGCTGTACATCCAAAAGCCTATTCCAGCACCTGTCTTCTCTGCCCACTCCAACTGTGGTTTCTTTGAATCCTCTGCAACACATATGGTATAATTTTGGTAATCTCTGCAGCCTGACCAAGTGCAAAGCCTGTGTCTGAAGTTAATTTGTGTAATGAGAAAGTTGCAGGCATAGATGATGATTTTTCTTGTGTGAACTTTCATTTCCAGTAGAGCCTATTGCTTTGTTTTTGCGCAGTACGAAGCCTGCTCAGCACCAGGAAGGGGCAGAGCAGTGAATAGATCGTGAGTAATTTCGGTAGGACATGCCAGAGACTTGATGTTCTCTGGAAACAGGGGAGATGAGTTCGCAGATTTTTCTACACAATGGTGATAAAAACTGTCTCATGTGTTGGCAATGTAGGTTAGCTTGCCCACCTTTCAGTGTTTAAATAGGAAACAAATTGACATATTCTCAGAATACAGTAAATGCATGATGGTTTTCATAGCTTCAGAAATTCAGGGTGAGGTTCAGCAGTTTGTTCCTTACAAGAAAAACAACAGCGTCAGCTTGTTAAAACTTGCAGTGTATTGGCAGTCCTAGGTTGTGAGCATATTTGCATGATTTGGAAATGGTTTAAGACAGTATTTCCTGGGCAGGCTGCTTCTCTCAGCATCCTGCTGCTTAACATGACTCCAAGCAGAGATCATGGCATGGAGAGAAATGATTCTGAAGGATGGAGTTAGAATTTGATCCATAACTTGCTTTGGGAGGTATTTTTATAGAGGAAAAAAATGGTCGTTTTATGATCATAATAATCTACACCTGTAAAAATGCGACATGCACCTTTTTTTTCTTCAGGATATAGTTTCTGCCCACATTCACCAAATGTAGGAGCCCAGAGCAGCCTGATATCCTCTGAAGTTTATGCAGCATATTAGATATTCCCTCCTAAGTCAGTGACTTCCATGCACTGTCAGGTCTGTTTAGCAAGTTTGCTTCAGGACTGAGTTTGATTTTCTTTAATTTAAAATGCAATATATTCACTACCAATAAGAACGTAATTGTGAAAGAAATTAATCATCATAATTAAATGGTGAATATGCTGGATGTGGCTGGACTGTAAGCAGCAATGTCCAGGCCAACTTTAACAGTTTTCTTGAAGCAAGAGTGACCATCCAGTTGTCTAGCGTGTGTTTCTTGAAAACATGTTTCTGGGGTTTTAATGGCCTTATTATTGCTTTATGTTAAAGCCAGTCAATTTGAGCAGTATTGCTTGTGTCTTTTAATCACAACAATTTGTTCTCAAATCAGTGAGAATATATGAAGGAGGAAGTGGAGAAGTGTGCTGAAGATGAGGCGACTGAATCGGAAGAAGACCTTGAATTTGATGAAAGAATTGGATGCCTTTCCAAAGGTTCCTGAAAGCTATGTGGAGACTTCAGCAAGCGGAGGCACAGGTAGGCCTTGTTGAGATGCTGGTATTGATAGAAGCTGCGGAAGACAGGCATCTCTGTTCACTTGAAGCTAGCCAAAATTGGTTTCTTGAATTCTTTGGTGGACTGACAGAGCTCATCCCCTTCACGTAAAAACATACTATCTTATCCAAACAGATGCATCTGTCACTCATCTGAAGGGAGATTTTTGTATAAAGCTGGTGAGACTCACCCCAGTGTAAAGGTTCACAGTTAAAACTTCTAACCAGTTGCACCGGGAAGTGCACTGTGCCAAGGCTGTGATAAAACGTTCTCATTAGTTGTCTCACTTAGCCCTTTTCTTGGTGTCAGGTTTCTGGGTGAGACTGAGTGAGCATGAGCTGAAATGATAGTGGGATTCAACACTACGCTTTTGCAAAAGAAGAAGAATATTCTCCAGAGGCAGATTAAGTTGAGCATCAGGATGAAGGGCAATTCTAAAGCTTTTCTCTTGAGGGTGTACTTGATTTTAAGAGTAAGGAAAGCCCTTTGAAGAACTAAACACTTTAATCCAGGACATGTGCTTGTATTGTCCTTATTAGTCACCTGAACATCTCTGAAAAAGCTGTAGCTGTAATAAAGACCTTTCTTTATGTATCTGATTATAAAATTGTGTCTTTAAGTTGAGCTGAGTTAGATGTAGCCTGATCTGGACATAGGGACTTAATCTCGTGGACTATTGGAATTATTTGCAGATAGGAAACTGCTAGTGCTTAGAAATGGAGGACAGGAATCTCTCCCGTGGGTGATTATGCCTGAAACTCAGTTGAATAAAAAGTTCAAGAAGCAATTGCAACCTGCAGATAAGCCTTTGAAGTTATTATGCCACTAGTAGTGTAGAAGTAAATATCAGAATGATCTATATTACTCTGCTGTGTTTCCTGTAGTGAAGTGTTAATAAAGGATTATTGTATATAAAATAACCTCTAAGAAGTGTTTAAATAACTCTTTGTTAATGTTAGTCTCAGTTCCTGAGAAAACAAGTGAGTTGTTTCTATGTTGTAATTTGTATAAAACCACCAAATGCTTAAAAAACTGTTTTTTGTAATATAGAATCATCCTTCATGAGAACTTAACTTTGGTGAATGGTGCCTTAAGGATTTCTCAACATTAGAAGTTTCTTTAACGCTCTTTGGTTTTTTCCCCAGTAACCTTATAAATGACAATATGGGATTGTCTTTTTCTGTGCCATTATGAAATCTGAATATAGTATTCCTGTTTCATTGAGGATTAACGTGTCAGGCTTTCTGGTGTGATAGTGATCCAAAACATACCAAGACTCTATTCTCAGACTTGAACTGCCTTCAAACCCTTTGCAAAAGTACTGGTCTCTCCAACAGCCTGAGACTCCAGCCCTGGGTAGGGGAGAGCCTTCAGAAAAGAAAATTCTATGAGTCTTTACTTTCCTGTTCAGATCCATGCATACCTTTGCTCGGAATTACCCAGAAAGCAGCTATGACTCTTTATTGTGTTTGTGTGGCTCTGGATAGCCAACATGGTTCCAGCTTTCCTATTGCATAGCTGGGGTAAGTCTGGCCTTGGCTCCAGAAGGAAGTTGAGAGGCACAACAATTAATTGATTAGTGCAGTTGGCATGAAGTGTTTGATATATGTGATTGTTACATAGTGTCAGCTGAAGGCTGGAACTGGAAACATTGCTGATCTATACAGCAGTCAATAGCTTCTTTCCTGATCCCCAAGGACAGTGCCTTTGTTCCCTGCTCCCACCTCTGGTTTGGGGACCAGAGTAAGGAGTTGAAGCCTATCAGCTATAAGCTTATTTTTTCTCAAGTTGCCCTTCACGGATTCCATAGATTTATTCCACTGAATGCAAAATAAATACTCCATAGAATGCAAATGAAAAAACCTACAGTGCAAATAAACTGTACAAATCACTACTATGCTCCACAGCTGAAGTGTTCTCAAGCTTACAAAAGCCATGATTTAATAAAAGGGGCATAGCAGGTGTTTCTGTGCATCTGTTACCGTATTTCTGACTGTACAGCAGGATGATCTTCCCCTTGCATTGTACTACTTTGCAAGTGTGATGAGTAGGCTGCTTTGGAGATAAGTGAGGCACATGTACCACTAAAATATACCAATTAGTTTTCATCCTAAAAATAATTTCAAGTAAGTTCTTATTGGTAGAATGGATACTTCCTGTTGCTTGTTGCCAGAGGGATAATTGTCTGAAATATTGGGGTGGGAGTCATGACTGTGCAGTTATACACAAGTAATACAACACATATTATTTCTCTTAGCTGCTAGCTTCTTGAGTCTAAAACTTGATATTAAAAAATTTTTATAAGAACTTAAGTTGTAGACAAGAGGAGACTTTGAAGGGATTTTTTTCAAGGTGCACTACCTTCTTTCATCCTTGAAGTTAGGATCAAGTTTGCCTAGACTGTCCATGACAGTGATTTGTGTGCATTTATATGTGGAGGAGGATATAGCCTATTCTTAAATTTTCCATATGGGGATATCGCAGCTTCCTAATCATTCCAGTATTTGACTGTACTTAAAAAGTACTTTCTTGATGCAAAGGTAGGGCTTATTCTGTTCCACTCCTGTGTGAAAATAAATACTGTCAGTATGAAAACAGCTTTCTAGGAGCAGTTTCTGGATTTATAAATCAAAGATACCAGTGTTGCATAAGTAATGCTCAACTTCTGGATTTGTTAGAATTTTGTTCTGCTTATGTTTCTGAATAACATTTTTCACAGTCTGAATTTCTACTTTTTTTTTCCTCCGATCAGTTTCTCTGATAGCATTTACAACGATAGCTTTCCTGACTATAATGGAGTTCATGGTGTATCGGGACACATGGATGAAATATGAATATGAAGTGGACAAGGATTTTACTAGGTAACATGATTTTTTATAATTATTTTTTAAATGTTAATTGCCTTCATTTCAGGAAAGAATAGGTTTGTAATGTTCATGTGACTTGAAAGCAATTTATAATTGAAATTAAAAATACTACAGGGACTTGATTTTTCTTCTGTTGATTGATTTGGGGCTTTTTCTTTTATGTAATCTGTGAAGAAGATAAATTGAGATTTCCGCAGTGAAGAAATCAAAATAATGTATAGGTTTGTTACTGTAGGAGCTCCCTTAGGAATTATTTGCTAACAATTCAGAGAACATGATAAGATGTAACTCCATATCAGCTAGGTATGCCACATCAGCTAGGTAAACCCCCTCCAGTGGCAGGGCTTTGTCTAGTTCATACAGTTAGTATGTTGCCATTATATTTTGTGCTGCTGGAGGTGAACCTGAGGCACTCAGAACTTTGACTGCATTATCTAGAGGTTGCTACTGATTTTGTCTCCAATTACAGCCCCCCTGAAGATACGTTTGCTGATGGTTTCATGTGCCTGTCTGGACTGTGTTTGCCTTTCTTCAAGAGGTGGCCAGGCACCCATGAGTCCCTGTGAAGTTAATGCAGATTTTGTGTCCTGAACACCTTTAAATGTCATGTGTCTGGAACTGAAATAACTTTAAAAGCTGTTTCAGTAGTTGCTGTGGTAACAAGCTAAAGATACATCTATTAATTGGATGTCTTGCACATCAGAAATAACGAAGGTTTCTGTAATGGAAAAAAAAAAGAAAATTTAAACGAGATGCATCAAAAACTCAAGTGATAGTAAATCCATTCAGACAGCTGGGAGTTTCACATTTAAGGCTTTGCTAAAGTAGGTTATATCCCAAGTGAACTATCACATGGGAAGGGTAGTCTGTCAGTTAAGAGACTGTTCTGGGATTTGGGATATGTCCTACCACAGATTCCCCAGTTTGATTGTGGGCTAATCACTCAGGCTGTGGTTCTTCACAATTTAAACTAATGGAGACTGGTATAATTTTAACTGATTTTCTCATCTCTACTGACCCTGTCTGGCCCCAGGTTGAGCCAGTGTTGAATCCCTTGCTTATGTGATCTGCTTGTGATCAGCTAAGTCCCAGAGGAAGCTCCCTGAGAATAGAGCCCTGTGACTATAGCAAGAGGGTTTATTCCTTACAGTTCAAATTACTTTTATGAAACTAACATGAAAACCAATAGGAAATTCCCCGAATATTGGGGAATGCCACACAATCAAACTTTTGGTGTGATGGTGGTTATCTCTTAAGTTACAAGTGCTTTAATGTGCTCTGAAAATTCATGTTGCTTCACCTGAATTTTAAACAGCTGTATATTTATTGGTATGAATTTTGGTACTTGCCTGGGTTCCTACAAGTAGTCTGAGATTTTTAGCAGTATGTCTCTTGATACTTGTACTCCATGTTACTTAACAGATTTTTGCCTTTTCTTTTTCTTTCCAGTAAATTAAGGATCAATATTGATATTACAGTTGCCATGAGGTGTCAATGTAAGTATTCCATCGATGAAAGTATTTAAACACTTTAAAACCTCGTCAGAGAATGTACTTGCTCACAATATCATTGGATGTTGTTCAAAATGTTTTACCGGTGTGATTTTTTCTGATCTTGATGGCATGTAGTGATCTTGATGGCATATGACTCATTGAAAGAATTGGTAAGAAATGTGAAGAAGAGTATCTGTACCATCTCATTTGCGTCTCACAGAACCTTGCTTTGTCAGGAACCAGCAGGAGCAGGATTTGTTGCTCCAGTCTCTCTCTAGCTGAAATATTCTAAAAGCTCATTGTGAGACACAACTCAGCAACAGGAATTCATAACAATTTCTATTTATTTGTGAACTTGGGATATATTATGCTGGTCTGCTGTTTAACCATCATGTAATTACATCCTCCTCATGAACATAAGAGGGATGCCTTCCTATTTAAAGGCTATATTTACTATTATTATTATTTTGACATAATTTAGATAATGAACCATTATTGTGTTTGGTCTTGCTTGTCCTGGACTGAGAGAGAATACTGCTACCAGGAATGCAAGCAAATTTTCAGGATTCACTTTTTTGCTAGCTTAAATCTTGGATTAATGGTATGGTACATCAATGGATCAGTGGGGTTGTGGAGTTTTTTGTTTTGTTTTTTTGGGATTTTTTGGTTTTTTTGGTTTTTTTTTTTTAAATAAAACTTTAGCCTCCCTTTTGACTACTGTTGGTCTCTATTCAGTGCTTGTAAAACAGGAGAAAGTATTTATGCACAGCAGATCCTAGAAAGCTTGTATGTATGGTTCATACAAATTCTCACTTTGTAGGTGTTACATGAATGAGAAAATACAGCAAATCTGAAGAGTTTCCGGTCAGTGTCCATCAGCTCATTGAGGGTTAAATCAGTTGAAGGAACAATAACATGTACTGAAGTTTACCACTGTACTGCGAAACTTCATTTCAACTTGAATTTTTTTTTTGCTTGTCTCGGATCACCTGTGTGACTTAATATTTCTCCCTGTTTAAAATAGATGTGGGGGCTGATGTTCTGGATTTAGCAGAAACAATGGTCGCCTCTGCAGATGGGTTAATCTATGAACCAGTAAGTTGATTCTTACCTTTTTATTTAAAAATTGAATTCCTCTTGGTGTGAAGCACTATGGGGCTAGTTTGCTTGCTTGTGGGTTTTTTTTTCCACCAACCTCTTAGAGAAACATTCTGTAGCTGCTCTCTTTTGGCCATAGCTTCTGGGTACATTTGAGCATTAATTGCAGTTGAATTTACTGAGTACTTTTGTGTTAACCAATACTTAGGTTTGAATTTGGTGAGCAGATGTTACTAGTGATCCTCTCGTGCTGATGAAGTGTAGCAGGTCAGGTAGCTTGTCTTCAGTGCTTCATGTGGGATGAGCCTAGAAATAAACCATCTGCACCTGGCTCCTTGTCTCTCAAAGATTGCTCCTCCGCAGTTCTGGGAGAGAAGGGACAGAAATTTTTATACTTGAACACGAAATGTATTGTTTAAACAGCAAAGTCCTTTCATAAACTAGTCTGTAGTACCAAGTGTGATGTTGATCATAACTCCTATTGAAGGGTGAAGTTGATTATAACTCCTCCCTTTCCTGCACCCCGATTCTCTTCTGGGTTTCATGCAGGGAATGCTTCCTGTGTGTTTTATTAGATGTGTTATTTTTGTTTCAGGTAGTATTTGAACTCACCCCACAACAGAAAGAATTGCAAAGGTAAAGCATTGCGATGAATGTTTATGGCTTGTATTACTTGTACTGGAAGTGACTTTGAAGTACACCAGAGCTACATGACACAACTATGTCTTGGGTCTAACAGCTCCTGCTTGTAATTTAAGAGTGCAAACATGCAAAAAGATGCTAAGTTACCTTGCTTTCCTCATTATTTAAGATCTCTGTTATGGAAAAAGAAAATTGGCTTTGGACTTGCCTGTTGAATGGGGTCATGCAATTGTAAGCCAAGATGTATGGACTCACTCAACTTAGGCTTCCAAATGAATGCTTGGTAGCACGAGTTAAAATTATGGGATCAAATGTGTAAAATAAATGTCTAAATGTCAAAGCTGAGCCATAGTTACACATTGGCGCATTCTTGCTAAAACAAATGAATTGAGTCTTTCCTATAAATTAATTGACACAAAGTTTCTCACTTAAGCTGTAATAGCTTGGTGTTGTGTGTGCCCTCTATACTGATAGTCTTGTAGTAGAACTGAAGCTTATTTGGGGATCTGGCTAGTTTTGATATTTTAGTAACACACTGCTGTGAACACCTGAGTTTTAAATTCTGTATAAAATATTAATCCCAAAATTTAATGTAGTGCTTTAATACTGTCATCAGTTTTGCTAACATCCTGATTTGCAACCCTCAATTGAAGCCAATAATTAATTGTGAAGCTGGATTTTTTTTTTTACTGTTGCATGCTTTCACACTTGTCTCTAATTTTTAGGATGCTGCAGCTAATTCAGAGTAGGCTGCAGGAAGAACACTCTCTTCAAGATGTGATATTCAAAAGTGCATTTAAAAGTGCTTCCACAGCACTGCCACCACGGTAAGAAAAACTGGGATTTTGTGTCATTATTCCCTTTTCTTCCAACCCTTTTAATTAGACTTAACATTTTATTGTGGTCGTGATTCCACCCCACTCCCAGAAGATAAGGTTGTAAGAAAAGATCTTACTGCTTTTTAATGAATTTTAAAATAATATACTTGATACTTGCTTTGGAGAACTGTTGTTTTATGAAAACCTCTAGGGTTTCCAACCTGGAGAAGGTTTACAGGTTTCATGTGCATGCTTACACGTATGTATATGTGTCTAATACAAACACAAAAGTAAATACAAACACAAAAGTAAATATATGGTCTGATGCTTCCTTGTTAATGGGGATTAGTAATGCCAGAGCAAGACTAAACAAGACTCTTTTTTTTAAACTATCTTTCTATCCAGCAACTTTTAAAAGCAGTGCTTCTATTAGCTGTGTCTTAATGCTTCATTGTTTTAAAAGAATCAGCCTTTGAATACAAATGTGATTTGTTAGTAAATTCCTGTATCTAAGATAGTACTGTTAAGATTGTGTGGAGAAACTTTTCTGTTTTCACTGAATTCCAGCTACCCACAGATGATGAGAGATTAGTGCATAGAATGTTCTGTCTGCTGAATCTAGATGCTGTATTACTTTATTTTTATTCCCCCCAGGGGAAAACACTTTCTACATGAAAGCTGAAATTCTCTCCACTTAAAAACAGGAACAGCACCAGACAAAAAACTACTGAATAAAACACCAAAGCTGCCATACATACTTTCTGTGTTGTAATCTCCCTGTCTGAGGACCAAATACATTGTTTCTTCCTAAGGCAGGCCTGAAGATGGCTCAAAAAATCTTTTTTTCTCATTTGCTTGATGTCTTCAGAACAATTAAGTTCTTCTGTGCGTCAGTGTTTCTTGTTAGTACAGTATTTGAAATGGTATTTATGCTTGAGATGTGTTTAAAAAAGAATTTGTTTTCATCTCCCCCTAAGGAGCAGATTTGAAAATACATTCTGAGTTGTGGACATCATTACATGTGTGGGGAGTGGTAGCTTTTGTAAAAAAATAAATGTTGAAACCTCTTTTTGCTGGTGTTGTTAATGTGACCAAAAAGTATTTGGTTCTGTTCATTGTAGCACTAAAATTTTCCCGTGGAGCCATTTTGGTAGAAGGAAGTGAGGAAATAAAAATCCCAGATATACTTGTTGTTTAATGTTTTCTGTTCACATGTTCAGCTATCGTAAGCCAGTTTGTAGGCCAGATCTCTGAATACAAGTATGAATGAAAGCTTATTGGTTTCATCAAACTTTTCCCTCCCTTACACAGTCTCTGCTATAGTTCCGGAAGAATACAATAAGGACAGGTAGATGATAATGCTGTATCTTTATTCTAGGAAAAAGAGATATAACTGTACTGCTGTTATTTCTGCTAGACAGTGAATATTCTCAAGTACTCTCAATGTTGTTTTTATTTAAACAGGGAAGATAATTCATTACAGTCTCCAGATGCATGCAGAATTCATGGTCATCTCTATGTCAATAAAGTGGCAGGGAACTTTCACATAACTGTGGGCAAGTATGTTCTGTTTGTTCCTGAAAAAAAAATCCCTTGACTTCCACATTCTGTATAGTGCATGTATGTATATAAGTGTGTGTGCTTTTACACTTCAGTTAGTGACTGGGTTTTATTGACCTTTCTGTACTCATGCTTGGTATTTTGTTTCCATGTAATACCTTTTCTTGCTCAGTTAATTTTCGTCATAAATTACTGAAACCATACAGTGCAGTGCATTGCTGCATGTAATGTAGTTGTTATGAATTTCAGTGTTTTACAGGATGGAAACTCTTGAAAATTGCTTTGTCAGAGAGCAAATACAGAGTGCAGTTAACTTGCTTACTCATAGAACAAATATGGTCAAATTTTTGTTAGTCACTTGAGCAGTTCTGCAGCTTTTTGTGTAATAGGACTTGGTGATTCTTCCAAAAGCACAGTGACTTGATGTGTTTTTGATATTTATAAAAATACAAGACACTCATTTTGTGTAAGGTTTTTTGTGAGTCCAAGATTCCTGACCTTACTGTTCAGTCTGTCTGTACTTGGCAATAACAAAAATGTCATATTTGGGTTTTATATAGATACACACAATAGATACCAGTTTTTACACCATGTATGTGTATATATATATATATGTATGTAACACATGTATGTAAGCATATATATGTTATGTTATACGTATGTGCATATGTCCATATTTATAAAGTGTTTATTGAAATAGAGGAGGAAAGGTAATTTTTCTGCATAGTCCTGTGTGGATTCATAAAACATTTGTTACTTTCTTTAGGGCAATACCACACCCTCGAGGCCATGCACACTTGGCAGCCCTTGTAAGCCATGAGTGTAAGTTCCTTCTGTCATCTCCGTACCAACATGTACCGTTTCAGTCAGACTGCTGTCTCTTAGCTCATGCTAGGTTGCTGTTTTAAAGATGTTCTAGCTGTGCAATTGCATTCCAAAAAAAAAAAGTGAAGAATATTCTTGGCATGGTCTGACTCAGTAACAACTTACTTTCATAGATTTAACACTATCAAGATTATCTTTGGGTTGCTTCTGTAGTAATGAACACTGGAATCTCAGATGTACTTTGTTGTAACATAGACACCATATAAAATTCCTTTGTTTCATTCAGTCCAAACTACCTCTTTCCTTGAAGATCTTTTTAAAAGGTTAAAAATTTATGACCTTTGTCATTAGAAACTTCATTTTTGGGTTATGAGTCTAGATATTAAACGTGTGTTGCTGTCTTAATGTGAGGTATAGGTGACTTAATGTGAAAAATTAACTTGGTCAAACCAGTTATGGTTTGTTAAGCCTCCAAATGTCTGCCCATGAATTTATGTTAACAGCTTTAATAATTTTATAGATCTTAAGTACCTGCAAAATAGGCAGTGTAATAATTTGGAAACTGCCTTATACTTCCTCTGTACACTTGATTTATGAAATTTTAGTCTTTTTAATGCAATTGCTTGCAAGAACCTAAACTGTAGAATAATGTAGGCATTTGGCCAACTAGAAATTTCCTGTTATAAAATTACAACTCTGTTCAGCTCCCCATTAATTCAAATATAGTTACAGTTTGGTTTACAAGCTCTTTTCTAGAGAAATTTACCTTCTTCATTAAATATTTTGGCTTTGAGTGTTCTTTGAAGCGTGGGTAGATCCAATGATGTGCACAGTGGTGTTTGGTAAATGCATTAAATTAGAATGTTTCAGTGTCACAAATGGGTGCATCTTTTTCTCTAAGTACAGAATATTATAGTTTAAAAATGCTTTATTTCTCTATATTGTCTTTCAGCCTATAACTTCTCCCATAGAATAGATCACTTGTCATTTGGAGAGCTTATTCCAGGAATTATTAATCCTTTGGATGGAACAGAAAAAATTGCATCAGATCGTAAGTGTTGTGTGTTTAAAAAAGAATCTGCTTTTCTAGTGTTTCCCAATAGTTACATTTAAAGTATTGTCATTTTTCATGAATGTTGTGATTGACAAGCAGCATGTCAGGCTAAATTTGGTAGTGAGCAATGCCCTGTTCAGTTATCTATGTGACATCTTAAAAGGGCATTTCTTTCTAATATCTGTTAGATATTAGAAACAGCATCGCTGTTCTGTGCTGTTTCCCTGAAGGCATTTTTTTCCGGGTTTGTGTTATGTTGAAGTTACACTATGTCTGAACATACTGCAGCAGTCTGTTACAGTGCAAAATCATAGGTCTGATTGTTGTCATAATAAGGGGAAAATAAGTCTGATTTGATTTTAAAAATAACACCAGGAGTCTTGGATTCTGTTCCTTTATTTGTGTTTTCCCTTCCGCAGTGTATTTTGTGAGACTACTACAGGCTGGGGTCGTGTAGCACTCTGTTTCCTCATGTGTAGAGTAGTAACCTGCCTCATCACTGGCATTCCCTGGCAGAGTGACCCCCAGAACCTTCTACAGCTGCTGTTGCCTCAACGCCAGTCAGTTCCTTGGCTGTTACAGCCAGAATGGTTTAGTGTAGTTGAAATAAAGTGCTTCAGTCTACTGGTGTTTGTTCCCTTAGGGAATTGCACAAAGACAGAGCAGTCAAATGGATGAGCATGCTGATGGCTCTAGAAGAACTCTCTGGAAGTCTAATTGAGAGAGAAACTGTTACAAGTTTAGAGGGGCTTCCAGCACTGTAGAAGCAATTCAATGGCTAAAATTTATTCAGACCACTGTGAGATATGTATAGGTCATGAAACATGTGACAGTGTGAAACTTGTTCTAGTGCCCTGGAAAACACTATCTGTGCATTTCATTTGAAGCTTTGAGTGGCCTGATCTTAATGAGTCTTTTCATTATATGAGTAAAATGTAAATTTCTGAGTATAAATGGGACATGTGTCTTTTCCATGGAAACTGACTTCGAGCAGATGGTGCTGAAGTATTTTTGGCAGTGCTGGCATTCCTGGAAGAGTGTCCCTAGTACAAATGGCTTAGCTGATTTATTATTTCTTAGATTTAGTTATGAGTATCTCAGATGGCCTTTGACTCTGTTCTTGATTCAACAGTAAGATTTTTTTTTCCTTCTAGACAATCAGATGTTCCAATATTTTATCACAGTTGTGCCAACCAAACTCCATACATATAAAATTTCAGCAGAAACTCATCAATTTTCAGTGACAGAAAGGGTAAGTAGAAGTAAGAAAAAACATGGAGATAAAAATCTAAAAGTGATTGTTCATAACGAAAGCTCAAATGTGAAAATAGTTGTACTATGGTTTTGAGAAGTCCTCTAGCATGAAGAGACTCTTTGTAGAACATTCTAGTACACTAGATTTATCTGTAAATCATACAGTAGTGATGGTAATATATTTATATATATGCTTGATGACACATACAGACTTCTTCTATTAACGTTTTGCATCTGTAGATCTGGAGTCTGATATTAGAATTAATGATAGACAATAATTTCCACTTCACTGGATGCCAGTAGTGGTAGTGGTGAAATCCTCTAGGTTTTAGGTCTGTAACCTAGTGTGTAGCTTTACGAATATTTATTTCACCTTTAACTTTTTATCCTTGTGGGCCACAAACAAAAAGATGCAGCTCACTTGAATATCATGAACTTGGTTATGGAGTGTCAGAAACGGAAACAGAGGTAGTTTGTGTGAAAAACTGATCACACAGTTAGCATCTCAGTTGTCTTATTTAACCTTTGTTGATCCACCAAATTTAATTACTCTCAAGACTAGAGAGCTTCCACTTCTGGGTTTTGAGAGGTTTTTAATTCTGAATCCATAACAATGGTAGTTAATGCAGCATAGTACATATAATAAATTTTATTATATGTATATTAGTACTAATTTTATAGACTGCTGTAAATAAGAAAAAAAGCCTTGGGTGTACTGGCTACATGTCTTATTTTCAGAGACTGAACTCTGTTTTGATCTTTCATTCAAAAGCCAAAGAAAAAAATCTTTGTGAAAAGTTTAATTAAAAATGACAGGTAAAACGAGAGGTGAGAAGAAAGCCTTGGGTTGTAAGAAAATGTGGGCATTAGTAGGATGGCAGTTCACTGTATTACAGCTTGTCATGTTCTCCAAGGGAGAAGAATATTTTATTTCCTCACAATTCCATGTTGTGCTTCTGAAAAATATGGAAGTAGGGGAAGTAGGATAGAGGTGATGTCTTGGTGTTCAACTTCAGATATGCAGGCCACTGAAGGAAAAGGTTTGCTCCAGAACTCAGGAAGGCTGGACTAAAGAGAGAATGAAGAGGAATTTCATAATACTCCCACCTCCTGCTGGTTTAGCAATCTGCTTTGTGCTTTCTCTGCACAATCTCTGCAACAACTAAGGCATTCCTTAAACTTCTGGGTGTCAATCAACAGCTTATCATAGACATTGTTCCTTTTTTTTCATCTTGTATTCAATTTTTCTCTCTTCCTGTATAAAGACGGTTCTGTCAATTAACTGTCCAGTCTAAGTTAGCTTTTCAGTTTTTCGTGGGGATGTATTTTTATGAAAGTTGCTACAACCACAGGTTGCTTGGGAGAAAAGTCTGTGAATAATGGAGGTAAAGTGGCATTATGTACTTGTTTGCTCTCAATGCCTCAGTAGGCAACGCTGGTGCATCCAAAACTTACTTATGTTTAATCTTAGGGAACCAAATATTCCTATTAAAAGAGCTGGGAAAGGTTACTAAGAGCAACTATTCACTGAACACCTTAGTGCATTTATTTTGTAAGAGTAGGCACTGGTGGTCAGACAGCTGTGGCTAGAACTTGAATGCAGTGAGGTTTAATTGCTGGTGGGCACACAGGGAGGCAGAGTTTGAGAGGTGTGGGCTGAATCTTTGCTGTTCTTGATGTTTGAGATACTGTAGTTATCTCTGTTAAAAAGATGTAATTCTAGCAAGGCTTCACTGAGCTATCTGATGCAAGGTTGGTTATTTTCAGCAGATTTTGGCAATCAAAAATTAAATCTTCTGCAGCAGTAGAAGCTGGAAGCAGATCAAAATGGATTGCAGAAAAAATATTCTGTATCTTCTAAGGGTGGAGTTTTGTGTGCTCTGTTTAACTTCATATTCTTTTTTCGCCGTTTGACCTCAAAAGATCAGTAAAGCTTAGGGAAATAACAGAGGAAAAGCAAACAAAAAATAGAGTTTTGTCCTTTGCCAGTGGCAAGGTTCCATTTAACTACCTTCAGTCTTCCCTTCCTTGTTAGGATGAATGATCATCCATCTCCAAATGCGGACAGTTGTCATGCTTTAAAATATTGAAAGCATTCTCCACTGGTTAGTTTTGTTACTTAACCACTGCACAATTTTTGGGACCCGTAATTGTTTCTGATAGATTATTCTAACGTCCTTTTGACTTTGGTGTGGTAGCATAAAAAGCAATATGGTTTAAGACAATGTTAGCTAATCGAAGAAGTTGCCTAACCTGTATTTTCCAAAGTGGTATTCTGCTTTTTATTTTGTACTGTATTCTGCTTGTTTTTTGAGCACAAACTGTTAAATCTACAGAGAAATGGAGCTGGGATATATTGCTTTTCTGTTCAGTCCTACTTACCTTGTCTTCTCAGCTCTTACTAGCTTAGGCATGGCTGAGTTTTTCTTCAGTCAGTGTGGTAGTTTTGCCTGGCCCAGTTTTTGCCAGTGAACAGGGTGGGGTACAAAGATGGCTCCTGCATGTCCTGAGTAAAGATTCTGGAAATTTTCCACCATGTCCAGCAGAGCCAGTCTCTGATGGCTGTAAAATGATGGACATGCTGCTGGTAAAACCTGGGCCAATTAGAGATGTTAGTTACGCCTCTGTGAAAACATATTTAAGAAGAAATCAAAACAATGTGAGCACGCACTTCTTTTTAGCCAGGGAAGGAGGAGGAGGAGGTAAAAATATGTGAGAGAGAACAACATGGAGGCACCAAGGTCAGTGGAAAGGTGGGGGAGGAGGTGCTCTAGGCGCCAGAGCTGAAAACCCTCTGCCAGCCGTGGTGAAGACCATGGGGGAGCAGGTGGTCCCCCTGCAGCCCATGGGGTCCAGGGGATGCAGAGAACCCCCCACAGCCG